>JANRGW010013578.1:0-25334 GCA_024733675.1 Psilopsiagon aymara
CCGGGCTGAGCGGACTCGGAAGGGTTTGGAGGGGACACGATACATGAGTGGGGTTCAAGAAGGGGACCAGCTCATGGCTCGCCGGCCCTCAAACCTAAGCGTTTTCTGGGCATATGAATTATCTCGCTAAATGCCCGCTTTGGTACCGTGTTATACATGTGCAGGGCTGAATACTGGACAGATAGACTGTAGCAGTCAATAACGCAGGGTTCTGGGAGAATTTACACCCTCGGAGCGCCATACAGTGCCAGACTAATCGATTACTAAACCTGGAGTTTTCTAAAGGCGAACCCTTTTTGGAAGTAATTTCTCCAGTTTCCTGCTCCTTTTTCCCAGAGAAGAAAAGAAGGGAAATAACAGAAACGCTCCCTTGCGAATTTTTAGCTGCAAGGTATTTTTTAATTTTTAATTAAAAATAAAACCTCGGTTCAGGCCGTTTTTAGCTAGCTCGAACCTCGCTTGCGCTGGCAGAGCCGCGGGACTGGAGCGGGCAGAGCCAGGCCGCTGCTCCGCGCCGCTGCGCAGGGGCGCAGAGAGCTCTGCGCTGCCCGTCCGCCGGTACTGAACGAATTCCTCCCCCCGGTCCATCTGCGGATTCGGGGAAGCGGGGGATTTGTTTTTTTTGCCTTGTCCCCTGAGGCTGCGAACACCCCGCGCCTCCCCGGAGGCAGAGGGATGCGACGGGGCTGCTGGGTGGCTCTCTTGCTCGCTGAGCCGGGCGGAGACAGCGAAAGCCGTCGCGGTCAAAGTGGGGGCAACGCCGGCCCTGCCTGCTCGGAGGGCGGGCTTGTGCCCTCTCGGGGGGGCACCGGCCCGGCCCTGGCCCCACGACCCCGCACGGTGACGGCGGCGGAGGTGCGAGCGGGGCCTCGCGGGCTCCGACCCCGCGGGGGGACGGCAGTGTGGCTGAGGAGGGGCTGGTCACCTCCCAGCACCGCCTCGGGAAGAGCCAAGGCCGGATCTAAGCGAGGAGACGGCGAGCGGGCCGCCCGCAGGTAAAGCCCTTGGAAAAGCCCGGGGGTCGGGGCGAGCTGTCCCCAGCCCCGCCGGAGGGAGCGGAGGGGGGATGCGACCGAGAGAAAAGAAAAGCAATGAAAGAAAGAAAGAAAAATAAAACCACAAAGTCATAAAGCCCCCTGCAGCCCACCCGGGAGCAGGAGCCCGCGCGTGCCTCTCTCCGGCAGTGAGGAAGAGACGAGAGCCCTTCGGCCTCGGGGGAATATCTGGGAAAGGAGCCGTGTGAGCCCAGGGTACGCGCGTCTGTGTACGAGTGTGAATGTAGAAGAGACTACTTTCCGGCCCAGCGGGGCTCCCCACCGAGCACGGGTCCAGCGGGGAACCGTCTCAGATTTACGCACGCATATACATATGCACACGTAAATACATCTGTACACATACATGCGTACTCCACATACACACAAGCGTACCCCCGAGTGCTGTGAGGGATGTGCCCTATCGCCTCTGCCCGGAGAGGAGCGGGATGCTTCTGCGGCCGTAACCTCACGCCACGCAGGGGCTTACCCCTCACAGCCCTCTTGGGTGAAACCAGGGCTCTGATGGAGGAGAAGGGTGGCCGTGATCGCCTGCTACACTCATCTTCCTTTTGACCTTGTTTTAAGGTTTTTCCCCAGCTCCTCCGCTGTGGGGCCGGGACCGGAGCGGGGCCCCCGGCCGCAGTCCCTACCCCGATCGCCAGGCCAGTGTTGACCGTTAAGCGGCCGTAGCGGCCCCTCTGTGTAAAATGCTACTTTTAAGAAGTATCATCTCTAAGGTTGTAGTAAAACGTCCCGTAAAGTCCATCTATAAATCCTGGTATGCACTTAGTGCTGCGGCTTCATGTCTTACCGTTGCAAAGGGGTATTTCCCATCCCCTTCTCTCCCCACTTTTTTCTGTCCCGAAATCCCGCCTGCAGCCCTAACTCCGGTCCCGAATGCCCTCGGTGGCTGCGGACCGGATGCACCCCTTCCCTACCCCAGGAGGAGAGCCGGCTCCCTCAGGGAGACCCCCGAAGTGCCGGCGGCCGCAGCCGTCGGGGGCGCGGGGGCGGCCCCTCTTCCTCGGAATCGCGCGGGTATAGAACAACAAGCGGGACAAACACTGCCCTGAACCCTCGGGGGAGGCAGGAGCCCCCTCCTCCAACCAGCTGAGGGGGGTCGGCTAGCAGATGTCCCTGCTGCTCCCGCCCTCCCAGGAGGACTGCGCCTCTATGTGTGCGATGAGAAGGGATAGTCATACATGGCAGCAAGGTCCTATAAAACTCAGCAAGGCTCCCCCCTGCAAATTCGTTACGTATTTTTCTCCGGACTGGAGGGAAAAAAAGGAAGAGTATTTAATCTGAAGGGGACGCAGTGCTGCGCAGCCTTGGCAGAGGGTTAGGATCGATAAGCGTGTAGCAATCAGTGCAGCTCGCAGTTTAAATGCACGATCGAGATTTATGCAATTGGAAAGGAGCCCGAGAAACCAGCCCCCGGCTTGCTGGGTGTGTGTGTGTAGAAATGGCAGCAGTGGGGAAAACACGAGGGTGGAGCCGGGCTCATCACTTGATGTGTATATTTAGTGTGGTGGCGGTTCTACTGGCTCACAGGGGACTACTTCCATGCTTAAAGTTATTCACATGCTTGAGTGATTTGCTGGATTGTGGCCATATGTAAAGCAATAAATATAAGTGGCTACTTCTGTACAAATAAGAGGTACAGAGGTCTCACAACTAATTTTTCAGCAGATCCAGACCTCGTATTTTCAAGATATAAGTGAAGAGAACTCTTTTCTCTCATTCAATTAAAAAAACCCTCACCAACAATTAAGGTCACTGGGACAATACAAGCATAAAGGAGCATAAAGCCTTTCCTTTATGAAAATCCTCACCAGGCGCTTTCAAGGCTGCATTATCTGGAGAGGAGCAGGAATCTACAAGCCCTGTACCGATGAAGTTGTTTTCAATCTTCTGAGCTGCAAATTCTTGCACCCACTTTGGTGGATGCAGAGCTAAGGTATGAAGCAACTTCTGGTCAGGCTGGAGGACAGCCTGTCAGTGTCAGAGTGGGTCCCAGACCTTTTGGTGCTCCTTTGAAGTCAGCAGAGCCTGAGCTGGCACCACTGAGTGTGAGGGGAGTTCCCAAGCAAGCAATAACTCTCCCTACGAGGTTCGGGGCAGTTGAATTCCCATGATTTCTCCAGGCAAGGTCATGCATACTTCCCACTCCTAAGCCAGGATGGGCAGAACAGGGGGGATGGAGGTGGCTTCTCTGTCCTTTCTCTTCTATCTGCATAGCCAAAGGCTCTCTATCTGCATAGCCAAAGGCTCTGACACCCCCCCCCCCCTTTTTTTTTTCTTTTCTTTTTTTTTTTTTTTTTTTTTTTTGTGCAAAGTAAACCAGAGTTTGATTCAAATAATAATATCCAGCTTTTGGCAATGCTTTCTATAAATTCATTTCTTTAGCCTGGACTGTCTCATGGCCAGACTGTAAATTTTCGTGTTCTAATTCCCTGTGACAAATCTCTAGCCCCAGTCATTGTTATTTCCTTCAGCTTTCACATCCTGCTGGCAAAAACCTCCAACTCTGGTATTCTTCCCCCAAAACAGAAATTCCTACCACAAGGGCCATTACCCTGAGAATATTTTTTAATAAACATGTTTGGAAAATGAAAACAAGAGACGTAAAATATATGAATGCGAGTAACATCAAATGAAGACTTGGAAGGGGTTTCAAGTAGTATTACAAATAGGAAATAGCTTTCCAGAGATAAAAATACTCCATGTGTTTTGTTAACACCAGCATGCAGTCAGGCTTTATTCTCATGGTGTATTTGGATTTAAGGGACACCTTTGTCCTACTTGATGTACTTGTAACTGCTGGCTGAGCCAGGAGGTCAGAGACTTTAGCTTGTAATCAGTGGGTGACTGGCAACATCCCTGGCAAATAACGTCAATGTGACACCATCAGGGCGACAGCCATGATCACATGTCAACAGCTGTGGCTCAGAGAGTCTGAGCAAAGGATGTGGGGAGGAACGTTTCATAGCGCAGGACATTTTATTAAGAACTGGTCCATGCACCTGAGACGCTGCTTAAAAACTTCAGCTCCTGGTACAGAGCAGGGGGAAAGGCTCTTTGGGTTTGGTTCTACTTTTTAGCCTCACAAAAGGGGATATTAATTACCCTGAGAAGCAGACTCATCACTGACTTTTTGACAGTTGTAGGCTTTCAGCATCTTACAGGGTGTTTCCTTTTAATTGTCTGGGGCACAGGGAATGTTGTATTTTTCTGTCTTCTTAACAAAAAGGCTTCTGAAACTGGAGCACAGATCTAACTATTCTCTCCATGACAATGGAGATGGCCAGGCATTGCCATTAGAGGCCACTCAAATCCCCTCTGGTGGAGCTGGCAATTCTGCGGACATAACACAGCTTGGGAACCTTAGTGAGCATTGTTTTAAGTGGAAATATTAGGGACCTTCACTGGTTAGTGCAGTGTTTTCCTCCTTTTGCTGGCAGAAGAAGCCATGAAACGCTCATTGATCCAATGGAGCATGCATGCATGTGCTTAAATCCCATCAGCTTCCAAGGAAAAAAATTAGCACATGCTCATCTTGTACTGGAAGACAGCAGGGATGGAGCGTGTGCCTGCGGGCCATGCTGAGTCAGGACCAGGCTCCATGGCTGGAGAGAAAGGACTTCCCTTCTTATGGCCTTAGACAGGCTCATTTCACCTTGCATGGCTAGGCAAGGAGAATAACGAGGCAGGTTCCACTGTGCCTGGGAAAAAAAAGACTTCATGACCAGAAAATACTTAATCTCCTGGCACAGAAATAGATCAGCTGTTTGAGACCATGTCTGATGTTTAGGAAAATGGATAAATTAAAATTTTAGGAACTCTTCTGAAGGAGCTTTTTGAAGCCTTTTCCTGGAGTGAGGAAAAGAAGCTACGGCCCAGCCTACAAAGACCATGCTGGCCTTGCCAGGTGACTGTGAACATGAGCAGGCACCAATGCAGTCTCGTGTTAGAAACACATTGTATTAGAAATCACATCATTAGGGCAGTTCTTTTACTTTTCTCTTCTGGCTGGAGAAATGAAGCCAAAGAAGGAGAAAGAAGAAAAGATGGAGCAGCTTGAGAAGGAGAAAAGAGATCTTATTTCTGGTTCCTGTGAGATGCCTTGTGCAGAAACTGTCACAAGAATAAACCTTTCTCAAATATAATGCCACCAAAGCCAATGTGCTGTCATATGAAGAGACGCCTGTGTGCTTTTTAGATCAGCTCAGGGGTGGTATGTTATAGGAGTGATAATTCTGAATCTCATTCTTCAGTGATGATTCCCAAGCAATTACGTTTTACTGGTTTACTTTAATGGCACACTTTCACTTTCTTAAAAGAAACCTAGTTGAAATAAACTTGCAGAAGGAAAATGGGACAGCTAAGTCAGTAATCTTGATGCAGTTTCTATAAAGGTAATGACGATTCTCATAATTTATTCTTTGTTATTCTTCATGGCATCTGATTAATTTCATTGCAAAATTTAATTTACACATACATGCAAGCAGAGCACGTGGAGAGCTGTGGGCAGAATGCCCACCCTGACTATCCCAGAGGATTATGAATGCCAGGCTGTAATGAAGAGAATAGCAGAGCTTAGCTTAAGCCTTAAGAAGAAATCCACAGGTCCTGTCCTGCCACTGTTTCCACTGGAGGGAACTATGGGTTGCTTCCTGTTGAGAAGGTACCTGCTTGAGTGCAGTAAAGTGTCTCAGCAGGGCAAAGAAAATCTTGCTCTGTCATTAGAGATGCCTGATTTGAGGCTGTGAATGTGTACTTTAGCCAAATGAGGGAAAAGTATAAAATCACAAAAAGCAGTTATTGATATCCTTGCAAGAAATCCAAGATTGCATCTGACACTCATCTACTCATAATGCTATAGTCCAACACTACTTAACTCTTAAGGGCATGACATTAGATATGTAATCCTGGCTCTGTGGCCTCTGTGATTAAAATACTGTCATGCAATCTAGCTTAGTAACTGGTGCTGGAAATGCTTACAGTACCCTGAGGGGCTCTTGATGTTTTAGACTGTAGCCAAAAGACTCCTGTGAGAGTTGCTGTGGGCTGGAGATACTGTACTAACCAGTCTTTCAGATGCTTCCCACTCTCCCGTTTGCCCTGTGAAGCGTGTATGGATGGGATCTCTCTTTCTTTGGACATGAAACTTTTTCTCTCCCAGCTCCTGCTGCCAGCAAACAATAAAACTCCAAGGGAGTTGGGGGCTAAGTTGGGTTTAGGCCCCCAGCACCAAGAGGATGAGGCTGTTGCTGGACACTACACATGTGAGTGCAGAACAAACTTATGCCTTTAGCACAGAGGGTCAGACACACCATGTCTCCTTATCCTTTCTACACACAGGGCCCTGGGCTGTGGTGTTACCAACTCATCCTGCAAAATGGCAGCTCCCAAAGCTGAGCCTAGCTAACAAGGTGTCAAATTGGCCCTGCATCTGCTGATCTCAGTGAAATGCCGGACACCAGCGCTAGTTCATGTTTCAGGGACACGGACAAGGTCAAGCCACTAAGACTGTTTAAACTGATGGATCTGGGATGTTTCAAGGCTTTCAGATCCAGGTGCACATCCTGGATATCTAGCTTGGTGTAGGGCTTTAAGCAGTGAAAATGATGTTGAATAGTCAACCACTTAATAGTTAAGGAAACCAGGTGTGTAAGAGAGGTAAAAAGTGTTGCTGTCAGGTCCTTGGTGTGCACCAGAGGAGGCAGGCAGAGGAGACAGGCACCTGGAAAGCCCTGTGCATTTCATATGCCATGCAGGCTTAGTTCAGACATACTTCGTCAGGTACCACTTCGGCTGCTCTTACCTGAACTAGAGCAACAATTCTTTCCCCTTTGGTGTGAAGAGAAAAAAGCATTGGTAGTTGTGAAACACTCAGCTAACATGATGAGAAAAATCATTTCAGTATATGGACAGCAGACTAAATCCCTAAGTTCTACCCAGCAATGGGTACTTACTTGGCATAAAGCACACATGAATTTTGTTATTACTATTTTATTTTCATACATAAGATTAGCAGTTCCAACTCCAGGCCTTTTATTCTGGTGAAGGGAATAATCTTCACAAAAGTCTCTGGAGACAAAGTGGCTTGTTGGCCTATAAACTGGAAATAGTCTGCCTTCACTGAGCACCACAAAAGGTTTCAGTCTAAGGCAAGCATAGCTACAAGAGAAACTGACTCAGAGAGGCAGCCACCTCATTGCAGCATAATTAAGGAAAGACTTTAATAGGCTGGGACAGATTTATAACAATTAATACAACTTGCTCATTATCTGAGACAAGGCATCTATAGCACATAGCATGTCTCTGTGTGAAATTGTAGACTTATTTGCACAAGTGTGGGCTGATTATATTACATGTAAGTAGCGGGATGAAGCAGGACATTTGGTCCAAATACATGTAAACAGAATACCTAATAGTTTAGAAAAAGTCATGTCATGGGTGATTTATACCTCCCTACTTTGTCAAATCCCTTTGGCCACGTTAGACATTTTCATTTCATCTCCCCAGGCAAAAGAGTACAGCATTTTAGGGACTCATCTCCAGAAAAAGTGCCACAGTGGTAGAGACGCCAAATTTTCATTTCCCTAGTGGGTGGTCTGCTGTGAAATCCCCAAAGGGTGAAGGATCTAGAGCTAGCCAGGGCCTCCCTTAAGCTGAAGCATTTAAGAGATTTTAATGTGTAATTTAAGATGTTTGCTGAGAAATAGAGACTCTGATTTAACTATTTGCAGCTTATGATTTTTCCATTAGAAAATCTTAAGGAACCATCAGCACATTCCATATTTGACTGACCACAAAATCACAATTTTTTCCCTCAAATCTGTTTTTCTACAGCAGTGCCCTTTGTTCTTCTTCTCCTCACTCATTTGGCTTATTTGGAAGTTGCCGGAGAAGACACTCGCCCACTGTTATTCACACTAAGCAATATGAGTCTCTAAAAAATTGCCACTGGCTTCTTTTGAGGCAATTTGCAAAGCAGATTTCATCTGGAAGGCTGGGTGGACTGACATCCCTGCTTAATGTTTAATGCAATTGCCTCAAACGTTTCACTCAGCCCTTTCTGTGCAGATGCCCCTCTTTAACGCTCTGGGAGTTCAAGCTGAAGAGAAGAGCTGCACACAGCATTCTCGCATGTAAACCTACAAGTCATCCCAAAGATGTTCAAGTTGCATTGCAATAGGCAAATGCAACTGTGTCTAATTGTCTCCCTTATTTAAGTGTTTTATTTTTTGTAGGAAATATATAACTTTTGTTTGACAGTGCAACAGGGTGGTCCTCTTGAAGTAGCCAGAAGAAGCTGGAGCCAGTTTCCCCTCCTGTTCCATCCAGTAAGCTCTTTCTAGGGAAGTAGATGTGTGAAGGAGCAGCAGACAAGATAGAGATCAGAGCCAGTAGTTCCTCCAAAAGCTGCCTCCTGACTGGGATAGACTCACAGCTGTTTGCTGACTCAGGGGGATTCCAGGCAGAAAGCTCTGGGATTTGCCATGTGTGCAAGAAAGAAAGGCACAGCCTGCACTTCCCTATGCTCTTTCTCCCCAGCTTGCAGATGCAGGGGACAAATGCATGTTTAGCTGGGAAAAGCATGTTTAGCTTCACTTTGTGAAGATGGTGAGCTGAATAACTCTTCTGGGAGAAAGCCTCAGCTCCCCAAATCATGCCAAAGAGGTAGGTAGGCACATTTCTCCTGGGACCTGCATTGATGAATCCTGCTCTGTGAAGTGAACCACTGGTCAGTTACCTAATTTATAGAAAAACGCTAGGAAATGTCTCTGCTATGGATGTGTTGCAGGCTGACAGCTTGCACCTGGCTTGTAAAATGTATTAGACATTTCTGGGCATATTTACAAACATCTCCTAGTTAGGATAATCAGCTACTTAGCCAAAGTCAACACAAGATGCAGCACATATTATATCCCCAACCTAAACATACTTTCCATGCAAAAATCATGATTCAGCCACAGAAAACCTCCCCAATCCAACCTGTGTTTAATGTGGTTTATTCTGGGGAAGGCAGTTTCTCTGCATCATTGGTCCATAGGTCACAGCCTCTAACCAAGGGTCTGGCAGTACATGGCTCCACAGGTTGTACAGGTTACTTGCTCAGAGATTCTGATGGATAGTCTGCCATGAAGATGGAAGAAAAGCCTGTCCTTAGGGTGATTTTATTTTATACTTTTTCCAGTCCTCAGGAACAGATGTCACACATGCAAATGCCTTCCTAGGTATGTACGCATGACTATTGTATATAAATTCTGGAGAGGTCCTCTGCTATCCAGGACTTTGAAGGTGTGCAAGGCAACTGTTTGTACACTATGCCTGCCTCTTATTCATGGTGTATTTCATTATGAGATATGGCCACTGACAATTACCCACACCAGAAAAACTGAACACCAGGCATGTTGTTCAGCTGTGTCTAAACTACTTTCTCAGACACAGAGGTCTTGGTGGACTGTGAACCACCGGAGCTACCTGTCCTTTGCCACTCGAAGCTGGATGAGCAGGTAAAGGGAGAGAGCTTTGCTCTTTGTGGCTCAGCAGGGCTGTGTTGCCTGTGAGCCTGACTCTCTTTGGAGTTGGCCACTGCAGGCAATACCCAGCTCCTGCGACAATGCATACTGCCAGCCTGGGTCTGCAAGTATGGATGGCTGAGGTCCAGCACCACAGGCAGAGGAAAACCTTGGCAGCTCCACAGGCTCACTTTCACTCACAGCCAGGATTAGGAGCACCTCTCATCCTCCTTGATAAAGCTCAGCATGGGAGCGGATTTGACCTGCTCCTAAGCCAAGTGTGGCTCAGCAGCCACAGTTCAGGCAGCTCTGCTTCACACTGCTACACCCCACACCTTTGTGGTTTTGAGGCTTGCCTCCAGAAACTTGACTGTAAAGCGGCAGTGTTGGTGATTCTATGTCACAGCTTCAGCTCTTAGGTAGGAAGAGCAGCAGAAGAGAAGTACTGAAGAAGGGGGCATTACTGCTCCTCTGGTTGCACTAAGATCCTCTGAAAAAATAGTTTATTAGTATTTTATGCCAATGCTTTTATTGCTAGTGTTACTTGCTAGCTTTGCAATGCAATAATCCCAAGGAAGATGGGTTAGCATTCAGCTCAGGGCTGCCAGCTAGCACAAGGTGAGAAATTCCCTGCTCAGAAAGACTGCCATTTAGATAGATAAGGCAAATTGTAGGAGGAGAAACAGAGCTAGAGAAAAGTGAAAAGACTTGCTCAAGGTCACATGGCAAATCAGAGACAGATCAACAAAACAGTCTGGTTGTCTGAACTGCCAGTCTACTGTCCTGACAAATCTTTGGAAAAATGTCTCTAGTAGGTGTAGCTCTCCCCATGCCCCTAGCAAGCCTTGGCAAATAATATGCCATAACTCAAACTCTGGCATCCCAGAAATAAGAATTTCTTATTTTATGCACTGAGAATACGATCCCCTAAGGTGCCTAATTTGAAAGTGAAACAGTTTGTTGGATTGGTCATTTGTTTTTGAAAATTAACTTTAGGAAAGCATAGACTGAAGTCTATTTTTTTTCTATGGTGAGAGGAACATGCTGGTGACCATAATCTTGGCTAAAATATAGGATAACGAACTCTTTGTCCTTCCCCCCATGTGCTATTTTGAGTTGGCATGTGTTTACAGAGATAACATTAGATGTCATAGTTGCCACATTTGACAGAGAAAAGCCTGAGACAACCATTAACTTTAGGACAAGTCAGCAATCTAAGGCATCTTTGTCCTTTGCTAAATGATTAGCTCAAAGTAATGTCTCTTCTGAAGTTTCCAGCCCAAGAAAATCCTACAAACAAACATTCTAATACCTATTATAAAATAGGGAGTCCTTTATACATAATAGAATTTTACAGCCATGTAAAATCAACTGATCTTTATTGTCCACAAGAAAAAATATATATTTGTATTAATTTCTAAATGCATTACAACAACATTAACCACAGATTTGAAAGCATCAGGGAATGAGAGAATAGAAAATACAGACAAATATAGAGTCAGGATGCCAGGTGTCTTTTTCTGCTTTAGCATTTGGTTGCTTTGTAACCCTGGGTATCTCACTTAACCTCCCCACCTAAATGCAGCCATATGCAAAAAGCAGAAAGATGCACTTCTGCCCTAGACCCAGGCCCATGACCCTCCCAGGGATGTGCTTGTGAAGATTTTGGGAGAAGTTTTTTTTTCTCAATGAGTCTAAGTAATTCCCAATGAGCTATGAATCCCATGGGATCATGTTATTCAACAGATTAGACATTGCTGTCAAAAAGAATTGCATGGAAACTACATTCCTAGGATGCTGTTGGTCACAGCTGCTTTGAAGGCCCTTGACGGATAGGATGATGCTGGTCCCTTGGTGAAGCCCTAGACCACACTTTATTCTCTTAGACGCATCCAAGCAAGCAGAGGAGCCACTGATATTTTGCCTGCAGCTCTGTATCTGGACTGTAAAACTCTCTTGTCACGGCTGTGAGAAGGAGAAGATGGAAATGGGATAAGGACAGCTTAATTTGTCTCTGAAGGAGAGGGGAAGACAGCACATAGGAGGTCCTTTGGATAATAGGACCTAAGCAGCTAGGGGAAGATCCCATGCTGAAGCACATTTAATTTCACTGCTAATGGGTTAAGAAGAGTGGGATTCTTTTTAACACTACTTGTGAAACATTTTTCCTGTTCCTTGAAGAAGTACTTTGGCAAAAGGTGTGTCAGAGATGTCTATAATAGTAAATGCTGTTATTAGGAAGCATGGAACTACATTTCATCCATAAGAATGTAAAAATGTCTTTTGTAAAAGGCTATTTTAGGCACTTAAAATTTTTCCATACTTTCCTTCATACTAGAAACATCCATCAAGGACAGGTATCGTTGCTTGATGTCTTGTTTGTTTTTTGATTAAATATTCAGCACAAATGGCTAAGCCAGTATTTCCAGGTGTAATGAAATTAATCTGTCATCTGACTCATTTTCTAAAGGGAGAAAAACACCTCTATCCCGCTGCAAAGCACTGGCTTGTATGCACTTGGGTACAGGGATGAGAATTTGTTGACAGGGTTACTCTGATGTCAGGAACATGCCTTTTGCTTTCCTAAATAATATCAGCCAAACTTAAGAAATTCTAGTTTGGACATACTCTGGAGAGACTTGCTAGGCTTGTGCAGATAAATTCTCTGAAGCTTACACATCCTGTAGCCCCTGCCAGCTCTCAGATTATGGCTGCCCTAGGAAACACTCATCAATGTGTTACAAAGCCAAAATGCTGCAGCACTTCCCAGCTGGTTCCCTGCAATGATGTGAGGTGGGGGCTGCTGCTTGCTTCACTTTCCAGAACCACCCTGTCAAACATACCCACAGGCTGCTTTTTTGAAGCCCAGCTTTCCAGGCCATTCTCCACCAGGCTAAGCAGCCTCGTCCTTGGCCAGCTTGAAAGATATGAAGGAGAGTTTGTGGCCAAGTAGTGGCTGGAATCACCATTTTTTGCAAAGCAGACTTGCCAAAAAAATTAAGTCATCCAGATCGGACTGAAATTTAGGGAGGGATGAGCACTTTCTCTGATGGAAAGCTAAAGATTACGTGAGACAGAAGGGCATGACTAGCTGGAGGCCATGAGAGACAGCATGGACAAGGGTGCTGTGGTGTTAGGAAAAACTGCAATGGCTTGTATCCTCTCTGGAGTTTCTAAGCTGGGTCAGGAGGCAATTGGCATGGATAAGGAAGGTGACAGCAGTGGCTGGGGTTAGAGTTCATTATTAGCATGGTGAAGAGCATGCAGTGAAAAGCAGCTCAGCCTCCTGCCTGCTCACGTCTCCCATGGCCATGCAAAGCCAGGTGGCTGCTGCTTCCACCCAGGAAGGGCTCAGGGGCTGAGGCAGCAGCAGCTGAGGCTGGCAAGGAAGAGAGACTGTCACAAGCAGCCAGCCTGGTAGTGACATGCCTCTATCCCCAGGATTTTGCACACAGGGACTCAGTTCCAGCCCATCCCATTTTCTCATCCCTATGTCTGGCAAAGTGAGCTGCCTCTGCTTTTGTCTTCTTAACCCAGGAGAGGAAAACAGTGGTTTGCTGCACAGCTGAAAAGCCTCAAGCTGAATCTTTACTCATAGGTGGAGAGAGGGGACCAAAAAGCAGGTCTGATGTGCAGCCTTCAGCTCCCAAGACAGTGCCTATGTGTTTGGGACTGGCAGCATTTCAGACTTCCATAGTGCATGCACATGTCCCAACAATGTCCCAAAAGTCCCCAGCCCATGTCAGGGTAGGACCTTGCTGTGTAATATTCTCCACACCTGCCATAGGGCTGCAATAAGCACCAGAATGGAGACCTGAGGGCACACAGTGGCTCTGCTGCATTGACAATTAGTAAATTGTATCTATATATGAGCAGTTTTATGCTTATACATGGAGAGTTCTACTTGTTGTTATGACAGCTAGAGAAGGGAGATGTGGGGAGCAGGAGATTATAAATCAGAAGTGCTTGCCCTAAGGTAAGACTGAGTAACAATTTTCTGCACAATGCTTCTTCAAGCCCTATTCCATCCAATGGAAATAATTGTTAGTCATGTTAGAGGTAAATGATGCCAGTGGGATTTGTACCATGTAATGGTGAACGCCTGAAGAATAAAGTGTCACCTCTGAGGTATTCCAGTTCTGTGGAAACATCTAGCCTCTCTGTGCTCATTTCACCATGCTAAAAATGAAACAATACTTTTCCTTTTCATCTTCCCGAGGAAAATTTTATTTACCCTCAGGAAAATACGGACAAGAACAAAAGAAAACAAGGAAAAACAAAATAAGCAAACATACGCAAACAGAATTAGATTGGGTTTTTTCCTTAAAAACTTTGACCATTTTAAAAGCCAAACATTTTTCACAAAAACCTCTCACATCTGTTATTTATAAAATTAATTTTTATGAATTTTTTTTTAACTGATTCCCATTCAGATGCCAACAAAACAAATTAGGCACATGTATTACATATTGTACCAGTAAGTGCTGGAGTCCCTGAAGGAATATAGCAGTGATTATTTTTTTTCCTAAAGATTTGGCAAGGGAGGTGTGTTTGGAGGAGAGATAGAAGAACAGAGGTAGCTTGAGAACAAAGAGAAGGGTGATTAATAGAGTACAAACCTCTTTATCTTCTTTGTCACCAGATACCAAAAATATTCAGGTGAGTAAGGAAAATGGCAAGAAGCTTACATCCCTGATGAGAACCTCAATGAAATGAAATGGACTTTCAGATAAATCCATTTTCTTCTTCAGATGAATATATTAAAAAAGGCACAGGCTTGTCAGCTTGGGCACTAGACTTATTTTTAAACATTTATCTAGTCAGCATGCCAAGCTCCTAGATATGCTCACAAGCAAAATTCTTAAGCCCATTGCTTTATAACTGCAGAATGGTGCTGTTGTCCTTCTTAGGAAACACATTTCTTGAGCTAGAACACAGAAGCTGTGCTGCTTTCTACCACTTGGGCATAAGAGCACCAATACAACCTTTCCTGTCTCCCCCATGTTGTGTCTGCCATTATACCAGTACAAAGACCCCATACTGATATTATTATTCCTTACTAGGAAAAGGAATGAATAGCAAGCACCATCCTGCCACTGAAAGTGAATTGACACCAGGAGCTGCAGATGCAGTTAAAAGACCTCCCTCGTGCTTCTCCCCCCAGGTCTCCCACACAACAGACACAGTTACACTTGTACAAAATCTAGCTATAGAGCAGGCTTTTATGAACCAGGAGTCTTTACCCTTTTTTAATCCACTTAGACTAACAGCAGTGCACTGCTAATTCACATGGCAAAAGGCAAAGGGCTTTTTGCAAAGTGTAACTTTTTCTTGTAGCAAAAATAGATGAACCCACTTTCCTCCAAAGAATTGACTACTGGATGCCTTTGTGGGGTTTGTACGCCACCCTGGTTGCATGAGGTAGGTGTAGTTTAGTGAATGAGAAAGCTTAACCTCCCTTCCTCCAGCCATATGTGGGGAAGGAATTTGTGTTTAAGTCTAGGACTGTAAAAAATACAGCAGCTCTCTCTTTTATTTTTATTAAACATAATATTTTTGGTTTTACAAGTGATACCAAGCTTTTAAAAATAACTTCATAGCCCTCTGAAGTTTTCCTAAAATGTCTGTTATGCTAAAAATCTCGATCTCTACTAAACCAGCAACACATTTTAATGGGAACCAATATCACAAATTTGTTATGTTAAATGGCTAACTTTGTCCTCTTAACATCACTGCTAGGCCAAAGGAGCCTTTGTCCGTAGAGAAGCTTCTTCTGAGATGGACAACTCAATGTTATGGATTTATTAAATATAAATGGATTACATACACTTTACATACACAGCTTGTTTAGACTGGTTTTTAGGCTACTCAGGATTTTCACTAATAGAAATCAAGCAATTCAGAATTTAGGCTATTGCTGCTGACTCAGTTGAGCTAAGCTGCTAAAGGCATTTTTAGATATGACATTGTCTTCTATGTACTACGTACCATTTGGTTACATCAGTAGTATTTGACCAAATGTGATAAAGATAGGTGCTGCAAGAATTCTAAGAGAACAGAAATATATAGACACATACAGAGGCAGGTGTCACCAGCAACGATTCTAAGACGGAGGGGAGGCACAGGAAGGCAATTTGTACCCGTTAGTTTGATTTTTTAAATCTCTTTTAGTATTCAGAATTTTCTCTCCAGAAATGTTCTCAAAGCAGTGGGAGATCCCTCAGCAATTAAATGAGCATGCAAATATTTTATAATTTCTAACACTGGGTGTACTTACACGAACTCAGTCAGTGGCATTACTCCATTAGTTAAGGTTTGGCTTCTGCTTCAGTACATTGCTGAAAGAACCAAACAGATTTTTCCCTGCTCGCTCAGCAAAGGAGTTACACTGGTGTTAACAAAAAGACTTTCTCTATGAACTTGCTATTAGTCACGATCTCTTGGTCTGTCAGATTTTGCTTCCTTCTTGCCTCACACCACATCTACTACTAAATCTCCATTCATCTATAAAGTGAGGCAAGTAGAATAAACCAGGACCTGATTTTTTTTTGCATAGAGTATTACTAGAAAATCTCAGTCTAGAAGCAAAAATAAAAAGCCTGGTGGATTAGTAGAGATTAAAACTACATTTTCTTCTACTATTCAATCATGTTTGAGGGCAGTAGACCTAAATCTGCACTTGCTTGTGCTTGCCATTCTTTTAAAATATTCTAGCAAAAATTGAGATTTGATTTTCCTGACAGTAAAATGTCAGCAGCAGCAGGAAATGTCAGCAGCTGCAGGAAAAGAAACACTGTACTTCCAGGCCGTGCTAGAGATGAAGACTGCACATTCTTTCTTTTCCTCTTCCTTTCCCCTGGCTCTGCTTCAGTTTCTTACCCTGTGATAAATGGCACTTAGATCCAGGTGGATCTTGCTGTATTGCAAGCACGGCTCCCTTAAACATAACACTATGCTTTCTGTACCAGCGTGCGGACAGAGCCACATAGTCTGTGTATGGAACACATACCTCTATCCAGACTCCTGAAATTACAACTAGGATATGGGTGTAATCTGTCCTCTGTTAGGTCAGATCTGGAAAGTAAAACCTGATTTTTTGTTGCATAAAGCACAGAGCCAACATTGTCACCAAACACGACTGTGATGCTGACAATTTCTGCTAATAACAATATCTTTGGTCTAATCCGTATCATGGGATGCAGTGACGTTATCTTGCTTAATAACATTTAGAACTTTTCAGATCCCTTTCTGCAAATTATATGATGCATTTAGTGCTCCATGGAGAGAAGGCTCCTCTTTAGTGGACCAGATGGCAGATTTAGGACTTTTAAAGTCTGTACCCAGAACCCACTGGAACAAACAGACTCAGTCATTTTGCATCCAGCGACTCTTTGCTGGGAACATGAAACAAAGAGCTAGTTTCTGCACTCACAAAGATGCACAAAGCTGATCATTTCAGCTTTGTGAGGAGGGATTAATTCCTGGTGGCTGTGTCTTGCCTGTGGGACAGGGGTGTTCCATATTGCCACACCTTGTGGAAGTCATTCTGCTTCCCTCCTAGCCCACAGATCCCCTTTCCTCCCTCCAGATTAGGCAGAGGGCAAAGCAGAGGTATTGCATTTCTATATTTCACTCCAACACAGAGTCAAGATATTGCTGAGTTAGACGGCAAGACCCAGGAGCTAAGCAGTGCTCAGGCTCAGACTGCATAAATACAGTCAGTATTAAATTTGTATTATTTGCTTTCGCTGTAGGGCCTCAGAACTCTGAGAACCTTACTGTGCCAGGCACAGTACAAGTCCAGAACAAACTTATCCCAATATAGATTTGAATAAGGACAGTATTGAACCATGACAGATTTAGAACACAGCCTCTAAAGATATCATTAAAAATATTTCAAAATGCAGGGTTTTTTTTAGCAACACCCTCCCCCACCCCTTTAGAGGGAAGACCTTGTAGGCACTAAATAAATGTTTACAGAAAGGCGTTTATGACTCAACATTAAATAATGATTTAAGGTGGAAATGTTGACAGAGCCTGAGTGCTAGCAGTATTTCTAAGAATCTCGATGCATCTGGGAATTTATTTCCTTTTACAGCCTATGATAAAGAAAAGAATAGCTTTATCTATGTTTTAAAATAAAAGCAACATTTCACATCAAGGGCCAACCAAAATGATCTGTAATCCCTGGAAAAAAAGGAACTTCTACTGGAAACAGGGGCAAAATCTCTACTGTAGATGTTTCAGCAGGAAAAACAACATAAAAAATCATCTCCATATGGCACATAGATTCCTTTTTCTGTTTACAAGTAATTGCCTCAGAAGTTAGGATTTTTAAGCAGTGCTGTCTTTTCATTTCTCTATTCCCTTTGTCTTTTTATCTGAAAATGTGTATTTGTTTCAGAGAGCCTTCTTAATTTTGACCCACTGGTGGCCTGGCTAAGCGCTGAGCTAATATTGACCAATATTTCAAAATAAATTGCTCCCTCTAGTGAGATCACGGCAGTACTGATGTCTAGCAGATGTGACTGAAAACTGCTTGAATGTGATTTTCTGTACCACTCGATTAAGTGGTTTGCTCATTATGGATTTGATTCTGCATTCTTTACTCAATAAAAACTCTAGATGATCTCAAGGAGACTTGCCTGAGCAAGGAGTGCATGATAAGGCCTTCTGCATTTAAGATAATATTATTTACAAAGGCTTATGCCTCCTATGCCATTAAAACCTTCCCTTAAACAACACGCCAATTAACCAGCAGACCTTTGGAGAAGCATGCTAGCTTGCAGAATGCTAAAGCCTTTGCTATGAATAGGTTTCATACAAACAGTACTGTTATCACTGCCTCCTTCATTTCTTTCAGCTCCATGTTGTTTGACAAAAAAAACATAATCTAAGTACAGGTAGACCTCACACCAAACGTGAGCTGGATGCTTCAGTGTGCTCCTCTACATCCAGCAGGTTTTAAAGTAAAAAAGATGTTAATATGGCAGATTTTGTGGTGTCTTCAAAAGGCTCCTGAGCAAAAAGACATTAAAAAGGGATAGTATTAGCATTCCTTACAGCACCTTCTATCATGTTGGCATGGTAGTATCAGAAGCAAAGCATAAGAAAATGGGTGCCTTTTCTCTTTTTGACTAATAGGTCCACTCTGGGAATACTCAGGAATAACTCCTAGACAGGAAAGGACTACAGCCCTGGGATGCCTCTCTGCTAATTTGTGTCAGCTACACATTACCCTGAAGCTGGCTATGCAGTCACTACAAGCGCTGGAGGCACCACCTCACTCCCCAAGCCATGTGCCAAGGGGCCATAGGAGGCCATTGCCCATGGAAGTCGCAGCCCAGGCAATGGCCTTCTGTCCCCACATACATAGGCAACAGCTCTCCGATCAAAACCATCCCAGCAGAGAAGTGGAAAACCAGTAACCGAAGTCTTGCCACCAGCCATCCTGCTCCCTGCTGTCTGCAGGGCCGGGCAGGGGCTACTGCTGGTGGAGGGGTTGAGGTTGCCCTGCCATAGCGGCTGGTGCTGGACCTGTCTGTCCCACCAGTGGGTCAGGGGGGCTCTTGGCAGAGGTTACCTGCCAGCATTGCCAAGCCGATCCTGAGAGCAGCAGCACTAAGAAGCAATGTGGGCTGCCGCAGGGTGATTTCATTAGCAGCACAGCCTGATTTCATTAGTGGGATGATTGGATTAGCATCCGATGAGCTGCTGTAACAAGAGTGGCCTTGTCCCCCACCCCTCACACGCCACCAGTGGGGGCACTCAACCTGCCCAAGGTTTGAGTGTTGCCAGCCTTGTGCAGAGAGGATGGCGTGTTGCAGACCACACAGTATGCAGCGGGGTGTATTCTTTCTCCCTCCTGCAGCCCTGCCTGCTCTGTGGAGAAGATACAAACACTTGGCTGGCTCCTGGCCCCCTGAGAGATGTCACCATCGTGATGGTGGCCTCCAGACTGCCTGGGACATGCTGTGCCAGCAGGGGCCATCCCTGCCCTTTGGCTGAGCTTGTCCCCAAGCACCACCACTATCCTCCTGTGGCAAGGATGCAGAGTGGGCTGTGTTATGACCCTAATGGGAGAGCCCCTGAGAGGAGCTGTGTCTGTGGTGTCTTTGAGGGCTGTGAAGGAAGCTCAGTGCCCAGTGGCTGGCATGAGGTGAAGCCAGAGCTACCTTGGGCACTCATGGGGGGACAGCTGCAGGAGGCTGCCATGCCGCAGAGGTCCAAAGCTGCTGTCACTCAGAGCCGAGCAGCAGGGCAGAGCTGCACATATTTTTAGGGACAGGCTTTTTACTGTAAAAGGGAAAAATGTCAGCTCGACTGGCATGAGTATCTGGAAGAGGCCTCAGCCTCCTCATCTACATGAGAGTAAGGCCACCCCACTGGAGGATGTAGGAGTGAGGAGAGGCAGGAGATAAATCAGAATACCTCGTGTTTCAAACTTCTTTCTGTTAGAGCAAACTCTGCCCCACCACTGGGCATAAGGCTCTGCTCTCCATAGCACGTGGATAGTTGGCAACACCAGGGAGGCTCGTCCCTCTGGCAGCTTCTCCTCTTGGCCTTTCTCCCTGGCTGCCTGAGAGAGAGGGGCTGCACCGCCTGTACAAGGTGCTGCCCTTCCAGGACAGATCCCCAACCCCTGCCTGCCCTGCCTGGAACACCATTTCCCAGTCTTGCTGTTGCTCTCCAGCCTCCCTTTTTAACACTGTGAAAGTGTTACTGAATGACTGAGCCTACAAGCATAGCCATGACCGTGAGCCCAGGTGCATTTTCTGTAAGCAAAGCTTGACTGGCCAGTGCAGTTCTCTGGAGGTCTCAGCAGACCCATGTTTACAGATCAGCTGCCGCAGGCAGCAGTGGATGATTCGTTCTGTGAATGAAGTGACGACTTAAAGGCAGGTACTAAGGTTTCTTAAACAAATATTTCCTAACTTCTTTTCAGGGAGGAATAAAAGAACGTATGACTCCCAAAAGCAATGGATTAAAAAAACCAAACACAAGCCCATTTTGGAAATGTTGAGGGCTTTGTTGTGGGCTACTGGCAGGCCTGAGGGGGAAACTGCCTCTGGGGGGAAGCCGCTCTGCAGCATCGGCCCTGCCGTTCCCTGCCACGCCTCCATCGGCGAGAGCTCGTTCCTGTCTGCAGCGCGGGTCCTGCCATGGTCCCTCCGCATTCTGCTGAGCACAGCGAGTTACTTGGCATGTTAAAGGGCAGACGCTTGTTCCCACAACCCCTCAAAGCGCAAGCGTGTGTGTGTGAGTGTGTGTTCATAAAGAAAGGCAAGTTTGCAGGGAAAGGTAATATCTTTTTAATGCCTCGGTTGCTATAGGTTGACAAAGCTAACAAATGCGTGGCTTAGGGTAGTGTAAGGGAGTTTATGGGCATTTATGATTGTTGCAAATTACACAGGTCTGTTTTTGCTGAGAAAACTGGCATGTGTAATTTGCATTTTGCTGGGAAAACAGGCATGTGTAATATTTCTTTCAATTTCTGAGCAACTGCTTGAGGTAAGATAGCCATCGCACCGGAGTTCAGTGTGCCTGTTGCATACAGGCATGTATGCAAGTGCTTCTCAACTGTCTCGAGCTCTGAATGTCTGTCTTCTTTGTCCTTTGTAGCAGTGCCCACTGCTTTTTTAAATGTAACTTGCATTTCCAGCATTTTTTTATGGTGAGTGGCATTCCTCAGGGGTCCGTGTTGGGACTGATGCTGTTTAACATCCTTGTCAGCAACATGGACAGTGGGATTGAGTGCGCCCTTAGTAAGTTTGCTGATGACATCAAGATGTGTGGTTCAGTTGGTACACTAGAGGGAAGAGATGCCATACAGAGGGACCTTGACAGTCTTCAGCGGTGGGAGAGTGCAAACCTCATGAAGTTCAACAAGGCCAAGGGCAAGATCCTGCACCTGTGTCAGGGCAGTCCCGAGCACAACTATAGGCTGGGCAGAGAATGGACTGAGAACAGCCCTGAGGAGAAAGACTTGGGGGTGTTGGTTGATGAGAAGCTCAACATGAGCCAGCAGCGTGCACTCGCAGCCCAGAAACCGACCATATCCTGTGCTGCATCAAAAGCAGCATGACCAGCAAGTTGACGGAGGTGATGCTCCCCCTCTGTCCCTCTATTCTGCTCTTGTGAAACTCTGCCTGGAATACTGCATCCGGTTCTGGGGCCCCCAACACAAGAAAGATGTGGGTTGGAGCAATTCCAGCTGAAGACAGGCCGAGACAGTTGGGGTTCTTCATCCTCAAGAAGAGAAGGCTCTGGTGACACTTCATAACAGCCTTCCCATACCTGAAGGGGGCCTGCAACAAATCTGGAGAGGGACTTTTTACAAGGGCATGTCATAACAAGACAAGGTTAGATGTTAGGAAGAAACTTTCCACTGTGAGGGTCTTGAGTCACTGGAACAGGTTGCCCAGGGAAGTGTTCAAGGCCAGGTTGGATGGGGCTTTGAGCAACCTGCTCTAGTAGAAACTGATCCTGCCTTTGACAAGGGGATTGGAACTAGATGATCTTAAAGATCCCTTCCAATCTAAACCATGCTATGATTCTGTGACTCAAATGGTTACATTTAATTTTCAAAAATGACATACAAGCTTATTTTATGGGTTAGATTGTTTTTTTTTCATGCCAACAAATTCTAGCCTTAATGATTGCCATGGTTAAGTAGTCTTATTCAATGTTACTTAGAAACACCTGTGAGCTTAATGACTGGTGCTGTTTATAGGATCTTTAAGGCAAGATGTATTACAAACAGTTAAGGAAGATTTCCCGCAAGCATGCTTGCTGCGTGAAAAGCTTGTATAATTACATGTAATGGCTACCGACTGTCACTAGAGGCTGCTCTTAATACACGGTGGAGAAACAAAACCGGGAAAACTTCGCTGCAGGTACTCCATCTCACATGAAGGAGACTGTTCTTTCTTTCTTTAACGAGAGGAAAGTAAGTTAATCACCATGATGCATCTGCATGGTTATCCTATTTGCTTCCATTGCTAAAGCATTCGTTTAACTTTAAAATCATTTTAGCTATTACAACCCTTTGAGATGAGGCAATACATGGACAAACCACATTTCCCAGACCACCAATATTAATTTCTTTCTAGTGCACACAAAAAAAATGCATCAAATTTTTTGAGTTACATTTTAAGAAGTATCTGAGCAATAAATCCTAATTATAGTAGGATGTTTTATTTTAACATGTGTTTTTGAAGTAATATATTTCCCAAAGTAAAATCTTTTCTGACTCTTGTAGTCTTCTGTCCTTAATCTTCCCCACCAGCTTGGCCTTGACAAACTTCATTCATTTCCTGTGTAAATAGTCCTAGCTAAAATAATAAATATCCTTTCAATATTTTTCAAAGAACTCTTAAATAAAAACTCTTTGTGCAGAACTGTTACCATCTAAATCTGGTGTGTTTAAATAAACACAAGCTGTTTGTGTCAGTAAGACATGGATGTCAACCTGCTTCTGGCCACTCAACTGCCTCTCTATTCCCTTGTCCCACACATTGTTTGACACACACAGTGTCTCACACGTTGTGGGGCACACACAGTGTTGCAGACTATGTTCATTTGGAAAGCCTGGAAGGTACACCAAAGATGTATTTTTCTTGAATAAACCCACCCACCCATCATATCAGAATGAGCAGTTTGTTTTGGCCAAATAAGGTGTTCTCTGTTTTTTCAAAATGCAAAGGTGGCCAAACATTTAATGCCCTTCTCTGTTCTCCTCTAGCCATGCATCTGCAGACATGAGTAGGGGATGTGGGGAGCAGTCTGACCAGGGGTCAGAGCAGAGCACAAGGCACCAACCATATCAGCATGTTAGCATAGCATCATGCTTTTATGAATGATGTCCTTCATCCTAGTCCTGGTTTTTCTGACTGGACCACTCTACTGCCAACAAAGACATGATGTTTGGCATCATACCTGAGTTTCCCCTCCTGCAGTTCAACCTTAATTGTAGCTGACCTTCCCCTCCATCATGCTGTTTCAATGCTAATTATGCATTCTTGGCTCTGCTGGCTGTTCCGTTTTTGTAAAGCGAGGTGACTGACTCAGTGTTCATTAAAACCAGTCCCTGCTTGCATCAGCCTTTCTCAAATTGTGCAACTGTGCTTCTGTTTGGTGGCTAAGGTAATACATGAGGGTGTAGCTTGCTCTCATTCACCTAGTTTTGTGCTGGTTCACTTTCGTGCCTGGAACTTGTCTTTCAACTTGTCTTTCCTCTGTTGCAGCCTGGTGGGGAGCTCAGCAGCCCTGTGTGAAGCCAACAGTTGTGTTATTTTGGGGCATTTGCTGTGGGGGCACATTTTTGTTTGTTTGTTTTTCTCCTGAACTAGGGAGGAGGGGAGTGAGTCTGTGCAGCTTGAATGAAGCTTTGTTTTCTGCTGAGGAAATGAAAAGCTGAAATCTCGTCTCTCCTGACGCAGAAATGTTCCATTTCACAGGACTGAGATTTTTGGTTTGGAGTCCATGAGGTGGTAAAGTAAAGTAAAGCCCTTCTTTTGAAGGGCTGCATTTACAAGAGCACTGGAGGAGAGGAATGCCTCTTACGTGCAGTGGTTGTAAACCTTGTGCAGGAGGTTGAAGACTTGGTGAATTATTGTTTCTGCTGCAGAGAATTTTAAACCACATGTCTGCTCTTTCAGGCTATCACTCAACTGTATTACACAGTGGTGCTCCTCTACATTTCTAGTTACTTAGGGCCTATTAATGCAAATCTCAGCTTATTATCAGCCTCTATTAAAGACATCCATCTTTACTTAAAGTAGTAATAAAATATAAGGGTCTGGCAATCATGTTCTCAGGTGCTCATGTGAACCACCCAAACTAGAACATTACTTATTTGTCTGGCTATTATTTAAGTACAATGGTAGAATGTGGCAGACAGGGCCCAGTACAGTCATGTGGAAGAGTTCACATGCATTTCTATGGAAGATGCAGAGCTGAGCCTTGATCTGCTTGCGCAAGAAAAAGTGAAGGTGATGACTTTTCATCAGTGGCTTTGTAACTTCAGGTCCATAGTGTTTTCTCCAGCTGAAAATGCTTAACAAACCTGGGTGGGCTGTAATTTCAGTTTGCTGTAAATGTCTACTTGCTAAAATAAATGGATCAAACCAGGTTTTGGCTGCCCAACATACACTTGGAAGATCTGCTTCTTAGACTGCTGCAGCAACTGTTTTGGCTCACAAGAACCTGACCTATGGCTTAACACCTTTTTTGCGCCAGCATTGTGCAACTTTTGCTCTGGTTTCTGCTCTGGAGCCTCTTGGAGAGGTTTCTTCTCTGACCTGTGGTATATGAATGTGTTTGACAGCAGGCAGGACTGAATGGGAACTCTGGAATGGCAGGACTTCATGATCTGTGCTTGGCCTTGCACTCCTTGGAAGAAATCATATCAGTGACCAGTCTCTTGTTTGCTGCAAACAATTAAAAAATTCAAAAGTACTGGAAAGAATATCTTTCCAGCCATCTTTCATCCATCTGCAAAGGAAAACTAACAATGATGGTTTAAGCTGGGTGAAGGTTGCATAGTAGGTATCACATATAGAATCATAAAATAGTTAGGGTTGGAAAGGAGCTTAAGATCATCTACTTCCAACCCCCCTGCCATGGGCAGGGACAACTCACACTGAACCTTGCCACCCAAGGCCCTGTCCAACCTGGCCTTGAACACTGCCAGTGATGGAGCATTCACAACTTCCCTGGGCAACCCATTCCAGAGCCTCACCACCCTTACAGTAAAGAATTTCTTCCTCAT
>JANRGW010013579.1:0-25208 GCA_024733675.1 Psilopsiagon aymara
GGGAGGGGGCGGGGAGGGGAAGGTGGAGGAAAGAGAGAGGGACTGCAGGGTTCAACTGTGAGCCGTGCCGCCACTGCCGCACACTCAGGGCTGAGAGAAGGTAGCAGAGCCAGCAATGAGCAGCCTGCCAGCTGGTCTGAGTTGTGGCTGGGCTTAACCCATGACAGAGAACTAGATCCTTAGATAGTTTTGGTAAGTGTAAATCCAAGTGAGGCAGTGCAACATTTCAATTTGCACTAACTAAAAACCATCTAAATCTAGAAGCCTCTAAATATCTGTTGATCTGTTAAGACCAACGTTTCTGCTGTTTATTTTAATCCTTGTGCCATTTTGCCATCTCTCACAAGACAAAATTCATTACAAATTTTCTGCCTTCATTTGCTCTGATATTTCATCCTTTCACAGCATGGGTCTGCAAACTATTAATAGAGAAATGCTGATCAGCTCAAAACTGATTTACATGGAATAAATCCTGAAAGCTGTAAAATTAGTAGGATTTAGGGAAGAGACTCAGAATAGTTTGCAGGAACTGAATGATCAGAAGCTAGGCTTTTCTGAAGCAAAATGTGAGACCCAGGTGCTGAATTACCATTAAACTTCTGTAAGATTTGGTCTCTGAAGGCCAGTTTCCTTAAGAAAACTCCATTGCCTTTCAGCCTCTGAAGTTCTCTGTGGGATCTAGTAGTTACTAACTTCTAGAAATCTTTCTGCCGATTCAGCACAGCGTTTATTTAAGAGAAATCCGAGTTAATTTTTTGGAAGTTATTGTTAATAATATTAGAATGCTGTGACAAATGAGGCAACTGTTTCATAAACTGTTATATAGGGTTTTGCTTGCCTAATTTGTTACGGCCTTTTTCTGGAAAGTAAAGGTGTTGGCATGCTCTGCTCTCTTCAGCTCTCAAAAAGGCTGTTCTAAGCTTCCACCAAAAAAAGTAAAGTCAATGGTCAGGAAAGGGTTCCCCTCCCCTGGCTCTCCAAGGACTATGCATGTTACTTTGAGCAAAGGGGTGATGCTCTGTGCTCAGTAGTCCTTTGTTAGTCTCCAGGAGTTAACGTCAGCAACAAGGTGTCTTTCCATACTCAAATGGAAATGGAGATCTTGCACACGGTCACATGAACAGTTATTTCTTTAAATCAATCCATCAAACCCAGATTCCCATTCAAGATTGCAATGGAGAAAGGTTTAATGTTTAATATTTAATACTAAACCCTCTTGTAAGTCCTGTGAAAGCTAATTCATCCTCTGATTTATCTCGAAGATACACTGAGCCACTCTCTAAGTGATTCTTTTACAAGTAAATCCATCACCTTCTGAAAACAACTTTTTAAAGGTGCAGATCTTTCCAGCTGCTGACATGCTTTAAAACATGTACCTTTTCTTTAATGAGAAACAACCCAAGTATCATACAGTCTCCAGTGGAGAACAAAATCCTTTTGCTATTTTCTTACCTTTTGTGATGGCAAAGCATTTGCAAAGGAGGGCACCCTCAGTGCAGCAGCTGTGATTATTGAAAGTATATAGGAAGCAAATAAGTATATATGGGGGGGGAGAGGGAGAGTTTAGTGTACCAGAATAATAGAACAAAATGTGTAATCCAGCGAGTCAAGTCCTTATATATTGTTGCACTCAAATGTATAAGGGTCAGATAGTACTCAGTGTCTTGCTATGGTAACAGTGTGGCTGATAGCCAGAGTGCTCCAAGAGGCGTCATGTCTGCCGTCAATAATCCATTCCAGGGCACTGTATGGCAGTGGGAGTTTTGTGCAAGCATGCATCCTAGGGAGAAGCAATGGACTCCTTTCTCTATGATTATCTGCTTCAACTGTCTCGTGAAAGGCTGTAGAGCATGGCTTCTTATTCTCAGCTTCTGGCTTAGGCGTTCCCTCACTGTGAAGGGGACCATCAATTACTGCAACATTCCCAGTTATAAGTGCTCTCAGAGAAGCAGGTTCATACTAATACCTGAATTCCCCAGGGGAATATACACACAACCCATTTGTTTTCTCACAAAACCAGAGAGAATTAACATGTATTGTGGAGTCACAATCCCTGGAAATCATCAGCATTCTGACAGTTTCTTCCAGTCAACTGCTCTGTACGTAACAGTTTCCTCCAGTCATCTAATCAGAAATTAAGTGTCTACAAGCCAGAGCACAGAATATCTTAATCTCATTTTGCAGAGCAATTGTGCATCAGAACATCAGCATTTAGACTAATACTGTCCTGAGATTTTTTCTAATCTATCCATTTCAAAACTATGACCTAGGGTAGGGTAATAATAGTATCTTTGGCAGTCATCATGAGCGGAAGCTCATTTCTAGTTTGTATTTGTTCTCTTATATTACCAAACAAGAAATATCATGCCTGTGTTTATCTATATAAACATGTTACCAGCACATGCTTGTCTGTTTAGTAAGGGGTTTTCTTCATTATAATGCAATACTGTATTTTAACAAAACAGTAAATATCCTTAACCATGTGAATGTGTACATGCACGATTAACACACAGGGGAATATGTCTTGAAGACAAAAAAGTAAAATTAATACAGTGTTTGGATTCTGTCAAAACAGTTTGATGCACTTTGGCATGTCAGTGTCACCTCTACAGGTACAAAACAAAACGGATGCATAAGAAGAAAGCACATACGAAGTGTGTGGAGAAATTTAGTTGTACAGTTTGAGGTGGGAACTCTTGTCTTAGAAACTATATGTCACATGAAAAAGTGAGAATTGAATTCTCTACAAAGTTTTTTTAAGGAATTGAGTAGAGCAGAAGACAAGGAACAGATAACTGTTATTTTCTTTAGCTGCCTACAGAAAACATCCATAACCTTTTTTTAAAAAAAAAAAAAAGCTGAATTGCTTTCACCATTGTCATCAGAAAAAAAAAGATTTCTGTTACAATTTCCCCTCAGTAGGCATTTGAGGCTTGAAAAAGATATATAACTGAGTCCCACGCTTTCAGAGACACTTTTGTGAGGTCTATATATCCTTCTTCACAAAAATGAAGATAATCTCAGAACTTGCAGGGTACCAGAAGTGTTTAAGTCATAGATAGGTGTTCTTTTAAAATCTCACATATCTATCATTAATTCTTAGTAGTATCCTATGGATGCATTTTTCTGAACCATCCTGTGTATTTCTGCAGCTAGAGTATAATTTATTACTGGATAGACACATGTGACTTGCTTTCTCTCAAGTTAGGAGGACACCTGGCAAATGGCAGAGTTACTTAGCCTAGCAGCAGTAATAGACTGTAACAGCTGAGGCAGGAAAAATTTCTTCATGAAAGAAAAAGCAAAAAAATAAAAAAGAAAGAGGGAGAAGAGAAAAAGATAATTTTTTTATTTTATTTAAAAGAATATGACTAGTGTGAAGACAAGGCAGGTAGTAGAGCAGTTTAATACTCCATGGTAAAACCTCTTTATGTTAATCTCAAACATGTTCGTCCCAATTTTTTTGAATCCTGATGCAATCATAGCAAAGTGCATGTTTTCTTCATTTTGGGTTATTGTTTCAGCAGCAAATTCATAGTGTTACATTGTTGCAGCTAATTTTTCTTCATTGTGCTAATGGGTGATGACTGTTTTCTCAAGGAGTGGTTGTCACTGAAAAAATTTCTGTTCAAAAGCTATATTTTGCTCTTTTGTTTGGTGCCTTTGTTACTGCTTTCCTAAAAGAAACTGGCTCTCCTAGTAGAATAAAATCAGAGGAAGGTGTTTACTATCAATTAAAAAAAATTGAAGAGATGCAGATGATCAATACAGAAGAGCTTGGCATGCACTGAATAGCTAGGGCCAGTTATGGAGCTGTTTAACATCTTGGCTTACACATGACTGAATAATTCTGTCCTGCCTTGACTCTTCAAACATCCTAGGTTTCAATAGGAGATTGTAAATGAAAGCCGGATATATCTGTGAATATATATACATCTCCATGCAGAAGTTAGTGTGTGTGAATGTGTGTGTGTGTGCGTGTGTATAAAACTTGGTTTGCTAAATTTCAGACTCATTGCTTTACCAATAGAAGGAAACAAATAGTGAAATCACACATATTATATATACTAGTCAATGTTCATTCTAACTGTTAAGAACTACTAAAACTGTATGAAGAAACAAAGGGTCTTCTTTTCCAAAGATTTTTAAGAATGAGAGAAACATCCACAGATATACTGCAGAGTGGACATATGGGCTAAAAAGTGGGCATAAACTTTTTGAGGAGAGACGGGAGGATTAGATGAAAGTTAGGAATGTGAATTTGCTTTTCTACAGAAAATCCAAAACGTCTTTGTTATGAGAAACAACACTAACATCATACTGTCATTTACTGATGGATCATGCTGGAGGGGAGTCTGTCTTATTAAAATATTCCCTATGGATTCAGTGAACAGAAACATTTCCTTAAGGAAATATCTGTGGAAACATAGCCAGAACATCTCCGCATCGGTCCTCATTGGGAAAATTTAACAGTTCTGTAGAGACAATTTGGACTGTGAAAATTAGGAGCCTTTCAGTGTACTTTACATACTGTTCTAACAGTTACTTACAGAAACTTCTGTGAGATGCTTACAGAAAACTGGCTAATTACTTCTCAGCAGTTTCTGTCAGGTTGAAATGCTACTGATTACAAAATTATTCCAAGGTAAGATCTGGTAGTTGGAGGAAATGTCCATCAAAAAATCTCTTAATACAGATATGTGAAGTGAAACTAAAAACCATATATCAGAAAGGAAAATACTGTTATCAGATCTGTCAAAGGAATTATCCTGTTTCAGTGAAAGTCTTTTGCGCTAGTTACTGTAATAAAAGATCTAAAGGTTGACTCCAGGAAGAGATCAACTTGTTAACAGAACACTGTGTATTGACTGTGTTCAAAAAGTCTGTATATTCAGCAAATTTTCATTGTAACATGCCCTCTGCTATTGTAAGAATAGTAGTTCCTGTGGTGAGTATTTGACTCCAGTCTGAACTGTATCTTTTGCACTACAAAACTTCAAAGTCATCCACTTCAGAGAAAAGAGATGGAAATGGTTTCCCTTTAACTCTGTGCATAACTGTTTAATGAAGAGTTCTGTCTTTTAAAAGGTCAGTGAAGCTACAGAAGCAGAAAGTAAGTATAACAGGATAGAGTCAGTGCTTTAAATATTTAAGAATATTTTATAAGTCAGCTTATTCTGGTGATATTGCAAATATAATACAATCTGTCCATAAATAAGACAGGCTCAAGCTTTTCATCACTTGTGTCATTGTGAAATTTGAGCAACCTCACTGAAGACCATGATTATGTGGGACTGCTTGACACTAGATTTAAACCTGAGCTTCCAGCTTCTGAAGAATTTTCCTAATAATAGAGAAGAATAATAGGTGTTTGCTTTGTTCCTTCATGCCCTTGCCCCTCTCTACAATAGAAAGGATTGAGAATCAGCTAAAGTTAGTTAGCTTTGGTTCACTAGCCAGCAATGGTGGGCATTTGCTGGGTACTTGACCTTTGCCTTGTCACTTTCTAATAAATAATAAAGGAAACATAAGGAGGACATTTATATACGAGCTGTAACAAGTAAGCTTGTGCTTTTTATGCATGCACTTAATGTTCTTGTTTTACAACCTTAACTCTCCCAGAAGAATTTATAACAGTCACTAGGCACAAGCAGTTGATGTGTGCTGTTTGTGATGGTAACACGAAATCGGCTACAGTGAAATACTCTGGCTAGTAACGGGTGAAACACTAAGCTCTTTGTCAACAAACATGCCTGGAGGAAACTTGACAATTCTTTTTACAGATCTAAAGATCTAAAGTTAGAGGTATGGTAGATGAATCTCTCCTTACTTATGTTGCTTTTATGCTGCACTTAGGTAAGTGAAAACCTTTAAAGAACGAGGATCAGTCCTAGAGCTGGTATTTATCTATGTTTATATATGTATATGAACGTATGTATAGATGTACATGTTCTGATTAGTATAAGATTCCTTGTTGTTCTTAGTCCCAATTGAATTAAATTTTACAGTAATGGACAATGTCACGTCTTTGTCAAGAACTGCTTGCAAAAGAAACAGCAATTTTCTTTTGGTTGGGTTGGTAATTCTTCAGATTTACTCTCTTTCCAGCAAACAGGAACTAGTTATCCTAAATACACCAGTGTAACCGAATAGTGAGTACTACACCACTTACATAGAGCAGAAGATGTAGGACACGGGACCTCGAAGTCCTAACCTCCTGGATTACCATGCCTCTAATTTTAAATTTTTGGTTTTGTAAAAAAAAATTGTCAAGCTTGTTCCAGACATGTTTGTTGACAGAGAGCTTAGAGTTTCACCCATTATTAGCCAGAACAATTCACTGTAGCAAATTTCACTGAGGCCAGTGCAAAGCCTTAAAGAAATCTCTTTGCCATGTAAATGTATATTTTTCTATAGATTTTAAAATGTCAGATAATGAAACAATATCTACTGGGGATGGGGGTGGGGGGGAAGGAACTCTTGAAATGCTCAGCTGCTACAGATCAGGATGGTTTAATTACAGTTAACAGAACTATGCTAATTGCCCCCCACTGGCAACCAAGAACCAATTGCTTTACTCTTGAAGATCCAACTCAGTATACACTTATCAGTGAGAGCAAAAGGATTGGGCCAAATATATGAGTGCTGTAAATGAAGATGCCTGGACTGATTTCAGTGGAGGTCTGCCAGTGCATGTCACCTAAGGGTTTGGTACAACAGTTTCAGGCAAAGTTACATTCCTTTCAGGAGATTAATTATGTTTTATATGCAGTTACTAGGTACTTTGGGGGTATGTTGGCTACATAACATAAAGCAAGTAATAAAAAGAAAAAAGCAACCTGAATATGCAGGTGGTCCATTTTATTGGACTAAAAATAAAAGGCAAGCATTTGAGAATCACAGTGTCTTCCTTAAAAGCTAGAAAGGAGGGCAAGTTGGGGCAGCAGAAATGAGAGCTTAGTTCTGATTCAGGCTTCATAATTATGTTCAGAGACAGAGATCAAAGCAGGAGCTGAGCAGGAAATGGCAGAGAGAAAGTCAGGTGCAGATATCACACCCTACGCTGTCGCCGTCATCAGCCAAAATTTGGAAGCCAGTCCAGTGTGGTGAATGAATTTGTTTGTTTAAAATAATTGCCTTGACTGAAGCTCATTATTGGTTTTTTTTCTGACTGTTTTAGGTGGGAACTACTGCCAGCCTCTTTCTGGTGGTACAGGTAGCCAAGGTAATTTCATCTGCCATTATTAATACCTGAAAAATCCTGGAGTCTTTATTTGGCTTCTACTCAGTCTTTTCTAGGAAAAGTACTGCTAAAATAGGGGAAAGTGGACCTGGAGTCAGTGAAGACTTACTTTCACCTTCCAGAGCACCCTAGTGGAAAGACAAAACACCATCCAGAGATTTCAGCAGATAGACTCACAGTGAAGCAACAGACTGGAGTACTTCAATGACTTTTTTTTCCTTCTTTCTTTTTTGCCTTAAAACAGGGCCCTATTTTTTTTAACCTCAGTACTCCAACTTTGCAGAGAACGTGAGATGAAGAGGCAGTTTAGGCAAGACAACAGTGAAATCGATAAGTCTGCATACTGTCCTGAGTTCAGCTGTAACAGTTGTTTCTTTCTTTTCTTATAGCTGGTGCAGTGCTGTGTTTTGGCTTCAGTCTGAGAACAATGCTGGTAACACACAAATATTTTAGCTGTTGCTCAGTAGCACTTACCCTTATCAAGCCAGGGGAAGAAGAGGGGAAGTGAGTGAGTGGCTGCATGGTTCTGAGTTACTAGCTGGGCTTAAACCATATCTGCAATTTTCTAACAGCTACAAAAGCTATCAAAAGCATTCTGGTTGCAGGTACACACTCCAGACTCAACAAGTAACAGTACAAAGTTTGCTAATTACTTTGGTATTCATTTTATCCTATACTGTTTGTTCCATGGGATATCTGCCCTATTAACTGCATCAGGTGAGTATAGAATCATAGAATGAGTTGGGTTGGAAGGACCCTTAGAGATCTAGTTCCAATCCTCTTCCATGAGCAGGGATGCCTTCCACTAGACCAGGTTGCTCAAAGTCCCCTCCCACCTGACACCGAGCATTGCCAGGAATGAGGCAGCCACAGGTTCTGTGAGCAGCCTGTGCCAGTGCCTCAGCACTCTTGTAGTGAAGAATTCTTTCCTCCTAATTCTAATCCAAATCTCCTTTCCGTCCAGTTTGCACTGGCCATGAAGTTTGCACATGTCTACTTAAATGCACCGGCTTTATGAAAGAAAGAATGAAATTACAATTCTTACTTTTGTAGTTATTGGAAATACATCAAAATCTGCTGTAACTAGAGAATCTTTATGTTTGTCTAAACTCTTTAAATCCCATCCTTGTGTATATGGGCATGTTAAAAATATCTACAAATTTTATATATCCAAATCTGAACTTAGTTTAGCTTTCTTTGGTGTCACATGAATCAAGTAATTTGAGGTTTGAGCTCTGGATCCCAGTAAGTGGGTAAGTGATTTTCAGGGAAAGAGTGAATAGTTGGTCCTAGAAGTACAATCTGATCTCTGTTTTGATGCTTTCCTGCTCTGGGAAAACTGCAGCTCAGGAGAAGCTTTACTGTACAGACCTAGCTAAGCCTGTGCTCAGTTCCCCCCTGTTAAGGTTTGCCTCTTGAACACAGCTTCTTGAAACTCTTCCTAGAAGTACACAAGGTATTCAGGGGAACACAGCCCAAGTGTATTCCTTAAAGAATAAGTAGGGGGCAGGAGCTGCTACATAGAAAATGGTATGATGTCTGTTAAAAAGGGAAAGCCCCGGAAGAGTGAGAGGAAGTCTGATAGTAGATAAGAGAGAAGAATCTGAGAAGGGATGTGGCACTTAGCTTAACAGAAGAGAGCTGGATCCTAAAGCAGGTTTCATTCACATCTCACTTCTAGACACAGTCCATACAAAGCCATAGAGCTCAAACTCAGTCCTTCAAAGGAATCTGGTTTTACTCACACAGTAATTAACAAAAATACAGAGGAACTTGGCCAAATATTCTTTGGCTTCCCTAAATCCAGAGCTGCTCTGAAATGCTGCTTTCTGCTCAGTCTATTCTCCCTTTCCTTCTTTCACTCTAGTCAACCAGTTCATAACTTTTACAAACAGGACAAAGGAGTCATTTAGCTCATTAGGTCAAAAGGTACATTTCTAATCCATCCCTGGGAGCAACATCTACTGTCTCTGAAGAATATTGATAGATATGTGACTGCGTAACAGTGCTTCTCTGAAGAATAATGATAGACATGTGACTGCATAACAGTGCGGTAGGAAAAATAGCAGGCAAGAGACAGGATACCCCTTACTCAAAGCAAACTGATGCTGACCCCCATCAGGAATCAAACTTTTGTTATGATCTGGCAAATCAGGAGAGTTACTCGAGAGCTGTATCAATTTCCCTCTTCTTTCACCCGCTCCTATGCTGGAGTTATTTCCTGCTGGGGAGTCTCCAGAGAGGAACATGTGGCGTGCCTAGCATTCAGCTCACTCATGCTGTCTTTCTCTGTGGTGTGAAGATGTCATAAATTGCAAAAGAAATGGCTGCTTCAAGGTACATTAAACTGTATGTTCCGCTTTCATTTAAACTGCCCAGTTTTTTGAATACAACATACGCTATTTACTCAGGCACAAGTGACCCAGCACTTCAGCATGCAAGCGATAGAACAACATATAAATTTCTTTACTTTCATTAACAAAACTATATTGTCAATTTGCTGACAAAATGTTGAAAGTGAATGTATAAAACCTGATATGGCCTGATACCTCAAAATATTTCAACATCTATAGTCTTTCCAACTGACAAACTCCAGCCTTGCAGTTATCATTGATCAGCATGTGATGAGCAATTTTATTGGGCATCACTTGTTTTATTCCTCCTTCTTTTTCATTTTGATTATAATTACAATTACTACTACTACTGCTATTTTTATTACTATTATTATTACTACTACTACCATTATTTTATTATTATTTCATTTTTTTTCAATTATTAAACTGTTCTTATCACAAAACACAGTTTTTACCTTTTTATGATACTCCTCACCATCTCTCCAGAAGCTGGTGGGGTTGGGGGGGGAGAGAGGAGAGGAAGTGGATGAGCAGTTGCATGGTACTTAGTTGCTGGCTGGGGTTAAACCATTACAGTAGTAAACTTTAAATTTCTTATTTCCTGTCCCTTTAGGAAAAGACTTGCTCATTTCTAGGACACTGACTTTGTTCTGTTGGGTTTTTTTTGTAAGGAAGAAAAATTCTTATACACTTCAGTTATCTAGACTTCAAAATCACTCCTGAATCTAAACAGCACTTACCTAAAGGAAATCCTTATCACATATGGCAGCATTACTTTCATCTTTTCTATGTGCACAGTGAATACAGTAATTTAAAGAATGACAGAGAAATATAATCCTGTAAAATTCATGATCACAGTTATTGAAAGGCTCATTATGTATTACAAGAGTGCAATTTTCACAAGATAGTAATTTCTATTATGCATCCTCACTAGAACTGATTTTTAAACTAATCAACCTGTGTTATCCAACATGTTTTCTGGGCAGGTAACAATATTTATTATGGATATTTTAATTAAATATTGCTTGAAAGTAATCAGTGAAAACTGAGTGTAGGAGATATTTCTGGGACATGGAGATTTCACACAAGCCCAAGATCCATCGGGTGAAGGTGTCAATCTACTGCTGTTGCAGAGACTGTACCAGGTATACATTTATTCTCAGAGACAGCACTCTGGCATTTTATTGCAATCATTCAGACTAGTCAGTCAGTGAGAACAGGCTGGAGTCTGGATTGCACTGCTCAGCAGCAAGTGAGGGGAAAGGGTGGCAGGGTCATAGAAGCTATTCAGAAAGGAGATCTACAGGATAGACAAAAATGCTTTAATTCCCAGTAGAAATTACTTCAATTTTTGCTTCTAGAACTTCAGAATAAAACTACCTTGAATTCAAATCACCTCAGGTGTATCAACATCCCACATTCTTGACAATCAAAGCTGGAGAATCTTACATAGCTCTAGCTATTATCCCTGATCTCGCTTGGCTTTCACCTGACTCACCATGCCTTTTCGCTCTTCACCTCATTCAAGTGTTTCTCAGGGGGGTTGTTTTTTGTTTTGCTTCCATATTCTTTTCCAAGCAGATCCCAGAATTATGCCTTCTCTTTGAAAAATAGTTCATTTGAACCTCATAGCCAGAATTGCTTCTTTCCTTTTCAAGCTCATTGACAATGGCAGAAGGGGACAATATGTTTTGTCTTCTACTTTTGCAGATGTTTTCTTTTTGCCCCTGTGGTTTTAGTCTTTTTTTCTGTCACTAACCAAAATTCCCAATGAGCCTTTTATTTTTGTCCCAAAAATACTGTTTCTCCTCACAGCCTTTCAATCCTTCGTTGGTACTAAATCGTTCCAGCCATTGCATTAATTTAACAGTTGTACTAAGAGCCAGCATATGGCAGAAATCCCAGCTTCTGCCACCTGGCTGATACTGCAATAACCAAAAAAAAGTTGTAGCAAATTCACTTCCGTGTAACCATGCTAATTAAAACCCATGATTGTTAACATCTCATTCATTTCATGTTCCTCTTCTCAGCATGACTAAGTGGTGAAGTGTCTGTAGCCACTTTCTTCCTTCAGTGGAAATCTGGCAGCTGACAGGTAAAACATTTCATCTACTCACAAAAGTCCTCAATGTTTGATCAGTGTTGATGTAGACATCAAACCATCCATTGCTGACAACATTCCTATCTCTTCTTGCTTTATCATGTAACCATCATAGAACCATAGAGTGGTTTGGGTTGGAAGGCACCATCATAGACCAGCTAGTTCCAACCCCCTGCCATGGGCAGGGGCACCTCACACTAGACCAGGTTGCTCAAAGACCCATCCAACCTGGCCTTGAACAGTGCCAGAGATGGGGTAGCCATAACTTCTCCGGGCAACCTGTTCCAGTGTCTTACCATTCTCGCAGCAAAGAATCATTACCATCTTACCATTCTTACAGTCTCCGCTCCATATACAAGCAGTCTTCCTGATGTGCAATCTAAATCTGCTCTCTTTTAATTTAAAGCCATTCACCCCCTTGTTCTATCACTACATGCCCTTGTAAAATGCCCCTCTCCAAAATTCTTAGTGTTCCTCTTTAGGTACTGGTCTCCCCTGAGCCTTCTCCAGGCTGAACAAACCAAACTCTCTCAGCCTGTCTTCATAGGAGAGGTGCTCCAGCCCTCTGAACATCTTCATGACCCCTCTGGATTCTCTTGAGACACTCTATTGGGAGAACTATCAGAGAAATAGGAAGAGAAAAGATAAGTGGGAAAGGCTGTCACGGAATATAGTAATGGGCACTACATTGATGAAAAGAGACAGTTTCAGGTCTCATATACATACCTGTTCTTTACCTGTGTTTATTCACTTACATTAATGAATTTTTCTCTGATCTCCAAAGCAATATCAATCATATCTGTCTGCATCATTGTTACAAGCAAGGCTCACCTGATGCCTGCCTATGCTGTATGTTTTTTCACACCACAAGTGAAAAAGACAAATCTCTGCTCCAAAGATTTTGCAACCTGAAGTCCTTACACCACAGACATTTGGGATTAAATGTATACCAAGGCCTGCATTTAACTTCATATAGGGTGAGTAAAGAGAATTTCCTGGGAAAAAGTCTTTGCATTTGAAAAATAGGTGAAGGAAACATGAGCTTGCATGTCCTGAAGGAAGTTCCTGACCCACTGAACATGGCCCACTGCATCCAAACAAGCAGGGTTCACCCTGAAAAGCCCTTAACATCCTCTCCACATACAAGCAGCAGAACACCACAACACATCGCAGCAAATTTACAAGCTCACAAACACACCAAAAGCCATAGTGTTCCCCAGGAATCAGAGGCATGTGAAAGCCTTGGCAATAGCCGGCGATTAACAGAACAAAAACCCCAGGTGCTTTTACGCTATGGGCTACACTTGCCCTCTCCAGAGATCCGTGCTGGAGGGGGGAAGAAATACCTCTCAGTTTGATATGGGAAATAAAAATCACCTTTGATTCTAAATCTCTTAGGGGATACACCTGAAAAGTCCAGCAATGCATTTTCCTGGGAGAGTGTGATGCCACTAGAAGCAGAATCACAACTCAGAATCAAAAGCAGAAATAGTATCTTTGGTTTTGTTTCAGCTTCATAGTGAGGTTTACTTTTGATTTTATTATATAGATTACTTCATGCAAATGACATTGAGACATGTTGTTTCAGTTACTTAATAATTTTCATGATATATTAAGAAATTAATGAAAACTCCAAATACAAAGTTATATACATACTGCTGCTTAGAAAGTCTCTTGGATTTCATGGTCATGAAATAAAATACTTATATATATATATATATATATTGTAAAATAGCTCTTCATGTATGTATGGTCAACTTTCTGCTGGCTGATTTCACCTTCTGAAAATGGCAGCCACTGCTATGAATACATAACTTTCTACAGATTGTACAAGGAGAAGTTTAATCTACCTCCTTATTCCTGCTGAGTTTTCTTCAAACCCACCCCTACAGAAAACTTAAGTATTTGCATAACTTCTCTGCACACATGCTTAAAATAGTACAAAATTGGCCACTGTTCAGATGACTTAAAATAAATCATAGAGCCAACAATAAAATAACATTAATATGTCTAAACAGTGACTTTCCCCAAGTTCTGCAACCTGTGAGATCTGTCCGGCAGACCACCACCCATCTCTGTGCTGCACGATATGTTCAGATCAACCTCTTCACTGCGATGCTTGAAAAGCTCCTGATCCCCAAGGAAAATAATAGATGGTCAGGAAACTGTGTGCTAAGTTCAGAAACTGTTTCAGATGTAGAGTACTGTGTCTGAAAAGAAAGCAAACTTATTACTCGCAGCTGTATTGCAACAAATTCAGAGATGAAGCTATTGAGGCCCCCTTTGTATTTTCTTTGGCCTCCACACAAATTGTTGACATCATTTCAGTCTTCACCATTCATCTACTGCTGTTCTGAGTTTAAAGCTGTATTTCAAAGACGGGAGAAGTTCTGGTCAGTCAGTGAGGGGATTCCTCTGGGAACTCCTGCATCTATTGCCTGAAGGAACTGACAAAAAATGACATCCAGTGCCGTGCAAAACTTTAAATTTGCACTCAGTGAATTCAGGACTCTAAAAAATTGAATAAATTAATAAAACAAATAAATAAATAAACTCCTAGGTAGAAAAGGAATTACACAATACCTGCAAAAATATTTATGCTCATAGGGTGTCTGAGGTTGGAGTGGGCTTCTGGAGGCAGCCTGATCCAACACACCTGCTCTAGCAAGACCACCTAGAGCTGGCTGCCCAGGATCATGATCACACGGCTTTTGAGTATCTCCAATGGTGGAGACTCCCCAAACTCCTCCAGCAACCTTTGCCAGTGCTGTCACCCTCCCAGTCAAAAATGTTTCCTGATGTTCACACAGACCCTCCTGTGTTTCAGTTTGTGCTCCTTGCACAGACTTGCTTTTCTTATATTTGGGCTATTGAAAATGTATAGGTAGAATTCTTGGAAAGTTAAAAGACAGCTACTCACCCCAACTTTCATAATGCGCCATGCAGAGATAATGAGAAGTCAGGGAGGGCAGCAATCACAAGGAGACAAAACTTCTGAATTAATGGCTCTAACATTGATTTACACGAATTATTTAGAGCAAACTGTTGTGATCCACTTTACAGAGAACATGGGACTCGGATATAAGTGGTCTAACATAAGCCATGGTCTAACACATACAGGAGCTCGCCCACCTGTGGTTGTGAATTAAGTGCTGAAAGGTGGCTGAAAGCTTTGGCTTAGCTGGTTAAGTTGCTATTTAGTTTAAATTGCAGCATGACAGTAACTCCATATGCTACTGTAGGTCAGGTGATTACTGGATTCTTTCTGGGCAGTGTGGAATTTCACTGTTTGGAGGGTGAAGTTGCCATTGGTGCAGAGGACTGGGACACAACTCACTCAGCAGAGTTGGGCAGCACTCTGCTGTATCCTGCCCTGGCATCAGCTTTGATAGGAGGGTGACCATGCTTCGCATGGGATTCATAAGTCCAAACTCAAAGGGGTCTGAGTGGAAGGTGGGTCACAAGTCTACAAACATAGATTTCAGTCACAGTGAAGCAGCAGCAGGAATACAGCTCCTGGCTCATGCATTGTTATTTCCAGAGGTACACTTAAAAATCTTTTCCCTTTTCGCTTTTGGCCAGACAAATTTTCTGAGGTGACATTTTTTGCAAGGTCCCTTTTCATTGAAACATACCCTTTTTCTAATAGATGTATGGTGTATGTTTGCAGTAATTACAGAAGATGTTGTCCTTTTCATTTATGCCTGTGCAATCCAGTTTGACATCATGTCATAAAAGTTTATGTGCTGTGTTCTCTGAGCTCCTTACTAATATCTCTGGCATTCTCCCTGGCTATCCAAAATCAATACCATTGCTCCTCTCTTAATAAAAAATGGAGCATTGAACAGGGTCCAAATGTGCACACTGACAATTTGCAGCAATTAGATGCTGCGCTAACAAATGACAATCCCAAGGGTGATAAAACAGGACCAGGATGATCACCAATGTCTTTCACAGAGGAGACTGTGAATAACTGGGACTTTTAAGAACTGGATTCACTCTCTGTCCCTGTTTCTCTTGTTGGACAGTCATAGAAATAGTGAAATCAGGACAGAGAAGCATTCAAATTAGGAACCTTGGTGATCAATTTTTACTTGCAGCTGGTGGATTGTAATCGATGTTAATTAACCAGACTCCTTTTCAGACCAGGCTACATTGAGAGAGCCACTGTGTGCATTTTTGACCAAGAAAACTGATTTTGCTGGAAAGTAAAATTGGGATACTTTTAGTCCTTTAGGTAAATATGCCCTCAGGGACAGAGGAAAGAGAGGCAAATATCTCAATTACAGAACTGGCAGTAGGATTGTAAGGTGCTGGCCTTTAGGCTTGTACTTCAAATTTAAACCCTGGTTGTGGAGACCAAATATTATTACATTTTTTTCAGTGAACTATGTAAAATATGCATTTGTTCTCAGGTCGGGTTCAGGAGAAAAAGTGCTGAATCAGAATTGGCACCTACAATATTACAGTCTACACAGATTTCTCTTGTGCATTTGAAGCTATTCGTAAAACCCCATTCCTTTTAAGATGGCAATTTGGAGAGCACTTTAAATTTTTTGTATTAAAAAAATAATAAATTTTATTTTCATTGCTGAAAAAGATTGAAAATATGGCTAAAATGTACACCAAAACCAGGGTAACCAGAAGAGTATTTTAAGCATATTCCATTTTTTACTTTTTAAAATAGATAGGGAGAATTGCAGGAGAAGGGCTGTATCTTGGTGTTTGGACACAGGTTTGGCAACTTTGCGCTTCTGGAAAGGTAGCCAAAGACTGAGCAAACATACAGGCTGAGTTGTCTTTCTTCTTGAAACACTTGCTTCCAGATGGGTGCACACAGTCAGAGAAAGCTGATACTGCTCCTGCATGGGCTATACTTGTTCTTCAGATAAACAAAGGAGTTCATTCCAGTGCTGTCAGACTATCACCTCTTCCTGAAGCAAGACTCTCTGAAAATTCACAGTACAAGAGAACAAAAATATACTGCAAGCAGGATTTATATACTTGCCTATATGCAAATCTTTCTGCATCGATCTGTGAATTTAGTGACTAAAGCTGTCTTTCCAGGGAACTTTGACTGGAATAAATATTGAGGCTTTCAATGAACTGTGAGTGGCATGAGAATGAACTCTAGATAGCACCAGAATGTATTGTTATTCCTCAGGCTTAGCAGGGGTTTGATTGCAAACTCAGTGTGACAGGGACCTTTTCTGTTCTGCATTTGTTCTCTGAAAGCCAGCAGGACATGGTTTCCAATTAGTTCTTCTAAGCACAGCAGTGGTATGTAGGTATTAACGCAAAATCAGTATGAATGACTTGGTCTAAGAAAAGGTAAAACCACTGTGTGCTGGGTTACATGGATGGTAGCAGGTCACAGTTATCACAGGCAAGCCACTTAATGACTGTTGCTCAGTTCCCTCTGTGTGTAGTTGGAATAACAATATTTCCTTCTTTCTTTCATTTCTGTTGTAACTGAAGATGTGATCTTGCAGAATAGGACACTTTCTTTAATGGATTTGCATAGCATCTATCACAACCAGGACTGAGAGTGTACAGGGAAAGATGTGTCTTGGCTCTACAGAGATTTGCTTGGATTTCTTACTTAGCATATGAAATTATGTATTAACTGGAATACAAAACAAGGTGTTGACTGGTCTACAAAGTTTTATAAAACAGAATTTCCTTCGCATGTTTCAAATATTTTAATATTTTTTCTTCTAGGAAATGTAAGGGAATATGGAGACCATATGCTAGGAGTGTAATTTAGCCCGTTTTATTACTGACATACCCTACCACTAGCAGGAGTAAAAGGTAATCTCTGCCTAATGCTACTGCTACAGGAGGGAGCAGAGGCGCCCCCTGTGCTTTATGCGGTATGGCAACCCAAAATCACAGCGGAGTGTTCCAGGGCAGAATTCAAAGCTACAGGAGCAGCAGTAAGTGCAGACTTCTGATGCAAGGAGCTGGAAACTATTAAAAACAAAACAAAACAAAACAAAACAAAACAAAAACAGGGACCTAATTTTTCAAGCACTTACTTGCTGAACAAGTATGAAATTTGGCATTCCATGTATTCCTAGAATAGTCTAAATACAGAAAGCTAGCCTTCTTTTCTTTCCTTCTTTCTTTAAAATGAGCTGAATTCTAGTTTTCCATGAAGCAGAAGCTTCAGTCCTAACTGATCATGTGGATCATAAACTGTGGTGAAATCTGTGTAACAAAGAGGCATATACAGAGCTTGTACTACAGAAGAAACTGATCTGCCAGAGAGATAATTTGTGATTTACAATACACAACAAAAAAGTCTTCATGTAATATAAAGCTGTAAAAGCCTTGGGTGTCATCAACCCTCATTCAGTCCTGAACTGTAAACATCAGGCTTCTAATAGGCATAACTAAGTTTATCACTGAGTACTTTCAGTATGCTGCTTTCAGTGTAGGAGAAGTTTCATTTTTTTTTTTACCTGGCTTGCTTCTTTTGGAAAGTTTTAGTAAACAACTGAACTATACTCTTGGAAACACCTCAGATGAAAATGCATCAGCCAGTAGTTACTACGTCAGCATTACCATAAGGACTTCTCAAGTCACAAGTTGTTTGTGAAATGCACCAGATAAAAAACAACTTGCCTTTTAGGCTCGTGACAGGATTGAATGTGCTAGTGTATGCAAAAGATCTTGTGCCAGATAAATAAAGCAATAACATCACGGTTGTTACAACACTGAGCAAAAATATACTGACCATAACATTTTAAAAGAGGGTCTTGTTTGTTCCAGGCTCAATAGTGAAATGATACTCATCTCTAAAGTCTGCATTTTGATCTATTTCTAAGCAAATGCAAAACAACTTCTACATCTGAGATTTAGGAATAGACCTGCAGATCCTTCAGTTAGAATTTGCTTTGAAATTTTTAATACATTTGAAAACACCAGTAGTTAGAGGATGCCAAATTTCAGCAGTTCTGGATTAAGTGTTTTCAAGGAGGGGCAGTTTCAGGTGAAGTGAGCCATCCAAAATTGTGTGACTCCAGGGGACAGATGAGCAGAAAATTGGGGGAGAAACACCATGAGCTTTCTTCAGTGCAACTGAGACCTGTCCAATGCAGGTCCAACAAGATAAACCAAATACTTCTCCACTTTTTTCTTGCCAGAAAAGAAAAAAAGATACTTTCAGTGGACATCTTTTATCTTTCTGAACCAAAAAATTATTTCATGCCTAATCAATATCTGGAGATGACTTGTCAGTTGGTTACATTATAATAACAATCTTGTGTTGAATTCATTTCACATGTCTCTTGATCATACAGAAGTTTAATTTCTAGAAGCTCACAGGAGTTAAGATTTAATATTTGAAACCAGAGAATGTTATATGCACTCCCAGGTATTTCAGATTTGCAAGCATTCCCAATCTCAGATTTCCCCTGAATCTTCAGAGCACCTCAGCAGTACAGGGGTTGAAGACACTTCTCATTTATGCAGTCACCCTGCCCAAGAGAGTTTTTGCTGGTGGAATATTTTGCTGAACAGAACGTGGGAAACTACACGCATACACCTGCACCAGCATGCACACGCACACAATAACACCCCATTACTGCTAGCACAGCTGAAACCTATGCCCAGATATTAAAAAAGGATAACAGAGAAACCTGCATTCAAAGCAGTCCTGGAACATATCAAGTGTTACAGAGACACTTGCAAAAAATCCTCATTTCTTATTCATCAAAGCACTTACCAGTATTGAGGCCTTTCAGTGGGCAAACTTCTACTACTCCATAGGCATCAATTTATAGCATCCCTGATGATTCAACCCATACTGAAGACTACTTTGGCCAAGCAACTGATGTATTTCCTGCTCCCTTGGGTTGTTCTTTAAGATATTTGTGTTTTATCCACCACTAAAATACAGCCACACCTGTGGTATAACTCAGCAACTACTTAATGGCACAGAGCAAAGCTGTATGAGAGGTTTAAAATGGAAAGTCAAGGCTATGAGAAAACAACCCTCCCACAGCACATGTCTTAGATATTATCCTGCTTGTTCTCAAAAGCATCCATTTGAGATGTAGTATAACTGAATACAGTGGTAGGTCAGACACCATGGCCTTGCTGATTTAGTTAATACTAAAACATGGGGAGTAGCTGAGGATTGCCTATATACATTTACTCTCTAGAATTCATATTTCATATTTTGGGGCATAAAATGTTTCTTGAGTTTATCACACAGCATACGCACCATGCTAAAGAGCAAAGTAAAAATGGCTCTGATAAAAGCTGTATTACTTAGTAAAAGGCTGGGAACAGTTTTTAGAAGAGGCTCCCAACAGGTAGATGGAGCTTTTTATTTTTTCTTTCCCCCTATAAAAGTGGTCTGTTCTATTTTCTTTTCATCATGCTAATAATTTTCTAATGCCTTCACCAGCAATGTTCTTGTTGGCACAAATGGCATTGAATGAGTTCATTGTCATGGATTTGTCCAAGCAGAATTCAAGTGATGTTTTTAACACAGGTGAGTTTCACCTTTACCTTGCTCACACAGTATTTTATGTTAACTGCAGGTTTTGTGGAAGAAGAAACTAACATAAATGTAAAAAATGCAATGAATTTTGATTGTATGACAATTCTTTTTTAAGGCTCACATGACAGTGAGAGATAATAACAAGCCAGTTTTGTTCCAGCATACTCAAATAATGTTGGCTGGAAGAAAATGGCATGTCAGTGCAAGATATTTTCCTCCACTTTCTCTCTTTCCATAGTTCCTTCTTCATGTGTCTTGGTGTTTGAACGGTACTGACAACCAGAGCAAGATATCTGAATCCCAGTGTCAACCATTCAACTTCCAGAGAATTCAGAAAAATCAGGAAATATATCTTAAACTTGTGAAGAGAACTGGGCATTTTCAAAGGGCCACTGAGACCTGACAGAGGCTCAGCTATCTTTCCACTGCCTACAGGAGAGCCAATCAATATAGGTGCTCCTATACAAGTGTCTGAAATTGGCTAGCATGACCAAAAGGGCAAGATGTAGGTAATCATTTCAGAACATACGTTGGCTTCCAGAAACTCAAAAGTTAGCTTTTTAACATTCATGTGGAAAAAAAAAAACCCCAACGTATTACCAATCACTGTAAAGCAAACAGTTTCCCAATATGACCAACAGCTCATTAAAGAGTGTATCTATATTATCTTATTGCTATTGTATTATGCTACATGTAAAAAGCAGTTGAAGCAGACAGGGAAACATATTTGGACATAGTTTCATCCACAAGACATAAATGAAGGCAGTACTGTCTGCAGTGAGAGATAGAAGCATTAAAGGAGCTGTTAAAGGGAAAAGAAGTAGGCTACAGCAAGCAATTCCACCAGTTGTCTGGAAGAAAATGTACAATAAGACCAAGAGAGTCTGCAAAAATCTTGGATGCAGATTTGAGGGGCAGAATAATGGAAATTGAATTATTCTGGAACATGCAAAAGAAAAAAGGGTGAGTGCAGCCTGGCTGCAACACAGGGCTTGCAGAGAGGTGACAAAAACAAGAGCAAAAAGACAAACAAAACTTCACAGTGACATAAAAAGTATTTGTAGAGAGAAGCTAAAGGCAAAACATAGCTAGGAAAAGTAACCCTATAAAATCCTCTACCGTGAGCATTCTGAGGTTGAAATTCTATTTTTCCTTTATTTTACAAGGTGTAAACTGGTCTTTCAGTAAGAAAACACTTATTAAATAATTTCTCGCTAAAAAAGATTCATTTCCTTATTAAAATTAAAATTATTAAGGTTTCACATTTTCTCCAAGCAGTTCTTTGGGTTTTGTACTCTTGCTCTCAAATAAGGGCTAAATTCTGTGACCTATTAATCACAAAGCAGATCCTGGCATACGCAAGGTAATCAGAGATTGTGCTGCTCACTATATCTAAAAATTAAAATGCAGCTGTTGAGGAATTTATATAAATTAACAACAGTAGCCTGGAGTTAAATATTTATATTAGTAAAAACTGGCCTAGCTCTTGAGTTCCTAGAAGATCAGAGTTAACTTTCAGCTTGTGACTCAATTGTGAAAAAATGCCATTTTCTCTTTTCAAGCCAGCAGACAGCCGAAAACAACACCCCTGGGAAGACATGATTCTTTAAATGAGAGATTTTCTTCAGTGAGTCTTAAGTCTGAAGTTTTCAGATAATTCTGTGTAAGTTTTTGTTATTAACTATTACACCAATGAAAAAAAATTGGTTACAAAGAATAGGTACAACCTGTACTAAATATCACTGCATACTGGACAAAGCAAATATACAATCTGTTGGTTTAATTTTTTGGCTGGTTCAAGGGAAAGGGCTACTGCTGGTAGAGGTTTTATAGGGGAGAAAAAAAAAAAAAGCAAAACACCTTAACAGGACCAAGGAAAGTAGGAGACAATATAAAGAACAGAGAAAACACTCAAAATCAAAGTGTCAAAGCAGATATGGATGTCTGCCTCACATTCAAGTAACAGTTAGTTGATGATATTGCTGCTTTTTCTTTTTTAAATCAAAAGCAGCCATATACTTGTGAAATTAAAGTATTATTTTGATCAGAGAAGCTGAACTTCCTATAACTCTGCTGATGCTGGACAAGAGTCAGTATCAGGAGTAGACTCAGTAGAATGCAAGTGGACATTGAAAAGTTTGGTACAAAAGCCTCTCTTATTTGCACTTTCATGGGTGACCTAGAAAAAATATCTGAACCTTTTTATTAATAGAAAACACAAATCACTGAACTGTGCTGAAAATAGAGCAAAAATTCAAAGCTGTGTCAACTTTGAACCCCATGACCAGAAATGACTGCTAGAAGATGTTAGAAATAGATTGCAGATATCACAAGGAAACTCAGTTTGAAACAACTGAGTTTCGCCAACGTAACTTGAGAAAAATAATTCCACATCAACAGGGGGTGGGTTTGGCACAAATCTCCTTTTGCCTGTACAGATAACTGGCGCTAGTTAAGGGCTAATTTGGAAACCACAGCTTCTGGGTACAGAACAGAGCTGCAAATGCTGCTGTTCACATTCAAGTATTCATTGGTTCATTTAAGGATAATGCATCCTCAAAATCCTCTTCTATTTTCAAAGTTCTAGAGTTCAGAAGTTATTTTCAAACCAGAGTTGTTTTGGTTTTTTTTTTTTTCAGGATAGGGTCTACTTATGGATAAATACTGATTTTAAAAGATATTCATAGAGGTTTGGGATGTATGCACTTCATTATTTTAGAGGTGGAACATACAGCAGAAAATAGTGAAAGGATAAAGTTTTAAGTTTTGCAAACCACAAACACCAGCTTCATCTATTTATTTCTTGTTCACAAAAACTGGTTGCATACAAAAGGCTCCTCAAGGCACAGTTTTTGGGAAACACTTATGATGGGTTTGCCATTGAATGACCTCACTCCCAACAATCTGTTTGTAATGAGTAATAATAACAATGAAGATGTCATCAAGCACTAAAATCCTCCAGAGAACTGGAGCCTGTTCTCAGCTCACAGTGTATGTAAACACTGGAAATACATGAGTGTTGGAATATCTGATAGTCCTTACCCTCCTATAACAGGATAACTTGTTTCTCCATACAGAGCCACATGAAACTGTCTGAAGATACCTGTGCTTGAGATTCTGCTATACTTCTTATTCTGCTGCACTGGAAATCCTAGGCCAACATCTAACCCTCAAAGTTATAGCCAGTGTCCCTTGCCCATTTCAAAAGCAGGACATTCTCTCTTCAAAAGTGTCTGTGGAGTGTGCAAGTCAAAGTCACTGACGGAAGCCAAGGCTCCTGTCTGTCCTGTTTGTTAAGCACAGTCTTGCTCTCTTTCATCTGTCTTTCTGTAGGGTTTATGGTTGCTGCAAGGAAACAGACTGTGAATTTTCATTTTTCCCTGGCCTTAATTTCACAGCATATGTGCTCTCTGCAGACAGACCTGGCTACAGGGGCTCTAGAAACAAATTCCTGAAACACTCGCAACATCTAACTTTCAAAACAACATTCCTCCTAGAACCACATTATCTTCAAACTTGCTCAAGATATCTGTTGTCTAAGGAATGTTTGTGAGAGGCAACAGGACCAGGGAACACTCGTGAGCTCCCTTTCCCATGTAGCTAGTAGCAGCAGTTTCATAAACTCTTGAAAAGTTGTCCAAACTAGTCTTATGGACTTTGAGCTCATGGGTGACCACAGAGCTTGAGACCAGTGAGGTGCTAAGATAAAAAAGCCTATTCATGAATTTATCCCTGCCAGAGATCGGAACAACTGTTCTGGGTGGTAATGCAATCCTGGTTTAGGAATGCATGCTCCTGGCACCATCACACATGAATGACTCAAAAAGGTTGACATCTTACAGAAAGAAGGAAAATTGCGCTGAAGTTTCCAACTCTGAAGATATCTCCAGAAAGAGCAGTAAAGTATTTTGGATAATAATAAACTCAGCTACAATGAACTCCTGGCAGGGAAAATCGGTCAGGAGGAAGGCAACCTTTCTCTCATCAGATGTCTATGACCATCCTTGCCCATGGTGGCCAATGCCCCAAGCACCTGGAGGGCTGAGCTCACTCAGCCAACAGCAGTGGAGATGAGCAGGCAGGGCTGGCGGAGAGTCAAGAGTCCTCAGAAGTCTCCGCACTGTTTGGAAGGTGAGATTTTTCCCTTCTCACATTAACACCTTTGTGGGTGCTTTGTTTACATCCTTACATAGTAAGGATGGTCATAGAGATTGTCAGAGATAGCTCTTTTAAAAAAAGTATCACAAAGGGACCTTCCAGAGCCTGAGTCTGTGGCCTGGGATTGCCCCTTCTTTTTGTTTGCTCAATTTCTGTGAGTACAGTCTGGTTTTACAGGGGTAGACTTTTGGTTTTAGATGCTCACAGGGGTCAAAACAGCATAAATTTACATTCCCTGTAATATGCCCCAGACCATAGCCTATCTGCATTTAGTCTGCATGAATCTGAGGCACTGCAACTGGATCCATCGAAGGCAGGGAGGCATTGTGTCCTATGAGAGAATCACAGAAGAATCATACCTAACTCACCTGATCCCTTTAAGAAGGATTGACCTCTAGGTACACGCTCTCTCTTGTTTTGGACTGCTGTTCTTTCTCCCAAACAAGCAAGCGATCCTGGAGTGCCATTAAGTGTGTCACATTTTGGGGCTTAGCCTTACCAGGATACTCTTTCTGTAGCACCAGTGCTGTCTGTATGCATTTGAACACAGAAACGGTATGTGTGCTGGACACTAACAAAGTGGGCTTGCACCTTAGCTTTACATGTGTCTGCTCTCTCTACCCAATCCTCCCTGGAGGTGCCATGAGGTCCAGTGCTCCCTTCTGCCTTCTTATTTTCCTTGACCCATAGGTGCAAACAGTACTTTGCTGCTCAGTGTTACACAGTGGTGTGAGGCTGTTTGAGATTTGAGGATGTAAGAGGAAGACCATCCCAGAAAGAAGTGCTTCTGAGCCAGCTTCTGGAGGGAAGAAAATGTTGGGATACGGTCTTGGATGCAGA
>JANRGW010013581.1:0-17960 GCA_024733675.1 Psilopsiagon aymara
CTGGGAAAATACTGTATTTTGCTGGCTGCATTTTTTGTCATGCCAACAGTGCTCACTGTACTGAAAGGCTGGCTGGAGCCACCTGCAGAACAGCTCTGCCCCTATTCTTCACCCCTTGCTTTGATGTCTAAATCATGCTACCAAGACTGTCTGATCCCCTATCCTCCTCCTCTTCCATTCCTGCCACCATCCTACCACTCCTAGCACATGAACGGTCCTTCCTGAACTAACTCATAAAGGTATTCATTCCTCATTCAAATTCCTCCCACTGCTGAGCCAACTAAGGATGGCTAAGTAGAGAGGTCAGCCAGGACCAATTTATACAATAATTGGTATGGAAATATCACAATCAGCAGGGAAATATCAAAGCACGGGCAAACGAGACAGGAGCTGCCAGTGAAGCTCTTTGTTCTTCCAACACAACTGCCTTCACTCATCTCTCTTAGCTGCTCTCACACAGCCGCTCACTTCCACAGCAGATGTTTACAGTCTTTTAAGGAAAATGTTTTCAATAAATATGAAAGAGATGACATTTCTTTTAATCACCACAGATTGTTGTGGCCTGTGACTAGCTTCCCAAGTTCTGACTGCAACAGAGGTCTTGTACTTCTGCTATAATTATGCATCCAGTCAGACATCCAAACCCTTTGCCAAGATCAGAGCCATTTTTCATCCTTGGGTTCTTCTCAGATCTGGTCCTCATATTGACAGACAACTTCCCTACTTTCCCCAGTATGGCATTGGTATTCCACAGCTGCACAGTGTTAAATGTGATCTGCCCTTGTGATTTTTTTTTCTTAAGCAAACCTCATACTATATGGATGTCACATTCCTCTAACTGCTTTTTCTCTGTATCTACAATTAGGCCTGTTATATATACCAGTTTTAACATTGCCTTAGAATGGCATATTCTCGAGCCACAAATCATCTCTATGACCACCACCTTTAAACTTCTAAAAATGCTGGAAGGAATAAGCTGTAATTCATTATCTATGCTGGACACTGAGAAGACGAGAAACAACAGGCTTGGACTTGAACAGCAAAGATTCAGGTTTGACATGGGGGCTAGGTGTATTTTGCGCTTTACAGATGCAAGAAACATGAGGCATCAGAGAGACTGCTTTTGTGAGACTCAAGCCTCTCACGCTACAGTTCCCTCTGATGGACATTTACCTTCTTCAGGAATATCACTCTTGTGACATTTCTGAATAAGGAAATGAACCTGCCCCAAAGGATGCACAACACAAGATCTCCCTGCTTTTACAGTGCTACCATTCTCAATCATCCCATCAGAAGGTAAATTTAAAGTTACCTGGCTGCATTAAAGTCTGAAACTACTCTTTAATCTAGTATAACTTTACTTTGAAAAGTTATGGAGCCAAGCATCCAGAAGCCGGCCAACCACTCCTCTGGTCAAGAAAGACAGCCTTACTATTACTAACAAAAGAAAGGAGGATGCCAGGGCAGCTGCACACAGCTCCCTGAGCTGGAAGACTCGTGATGCTCAACCTCTTTACTTCACATAGGCTTTTAAGAAGCTGGTGGATCAAGACGTACCTGATGTAACAGGTGAATAACAACATATGCTAATGTACAAAGGAAAGACTGAGCTGACGGTAGTGCTTGTTCAGATTCGTAATGGCAAATGACTATCTTTGTGCAACACACCTACTGCTTCTTACAGTTTGACTACTTTCCTGCAAAGCTGCTGAGAAAAAGGTCCCTTATAATCTGCATCTTTGCACTCCCCAAACAGACTAACCCCACAGAACAGCAGAGAGTTCCAGTAGTATTATAGGCTCTTTTCTGCACTTAAGGTAGAGCCTATCCTGTGAATCTATTTAATCAAGGATTTGCCTTCCTCCAAGGTCAGAACAGAACCTTCCCAGCTCTTTTTCAATTCTCAGGTCAGTATGTTCTTCACATACCATACCATCATTCCTCTTCTTAAAGATGCAAAATAGACAAGCAGAAGCTCCTTGGCAGATTATACTTATACTGGGAAAACGCAGGTAGGAAGTGCCTGTTTGCCCACACACTACTTCTAACTCATACTGCTCCCTGTCTTATGCTCAGGAGTTTCTTTTTTCCCCACAGCCCTCTGAAGACATCGCTAGTGACTTATATCACTACTGCCGTTCCAGGTATGGTTAAGCACAATACACAGCAGCATTTACAGTGGCCTGCTGGAATGCCCAAGGCAATGCCTAATTACATCTTTCCCAATGAAAAGCAATGAAGACTTCATTACTGCCTTCCCAGCCTGAGCTTCGAAGCTGCAGCCACAGGTGCTCACTGTGAGATTTAGTGTAGACCTGCACAAAAAGTAAAGTCTCCCAAGATTTCTACGTATATTTTTTCTTCTGTTCTTTTAGCTCTTAAAACACATATGAGGACACATCATTTACCCTGGCATCTGTAGTACTGCTCCCAGACCTCTAAAGGATTCTGCATTGCTGTGGTAGTGCCAAAGCATCAACACTTATTTCAGATGATTAAACTCTTTAGGCTGGTATGTGCTCCCAGCCTATCAACAGTAGTGGGGGAAATGAAATTGTCCAAGCGATGAAGCTAGGCAGGAAATTTCTGACATAGTTCATTATGCCCTGCAGCCTCTGTATTTCTTTTTATTAACATTCTTTAGTCTTTAGGTCCTACATGCTCAACAGCCAGGGTCACTCTCAGAACTGTCAAACGTTATTCCTCATTCGATCACTCACACTCAGACACTAAGAAACTTCATTTTGTTTCACAGTCAATAATGTTTTAATGTAACTCCTTTTTTTCATTTCCCTGCATGCTCTGCAATCCCTCCCAATATTACACAACTGAATGCTCCTGTTATTGCTGTAATTCACCTCTTAACATCCCAGATGCTTAAAATACTCTCCCAGGAAAGAGTGCAGTCCCAAATCTCACCTTCACCTTATCCTTGCCAAAAGGAAAGAGCATTTACTACCCAGCCTTTCATTAAAGGAATTTCCTCATTTTCATGAGGAGGTCTCTTAAAATACTTCTGATCTACAAATACCCTGGTTCCTTACCTTCCCTAAAATTTGTTTTTCCTTAAGAAAAGCAAAGCTTCTTGCTCTCTTCATCTGAAACAAATGGAGCAAGGGAGCACACACAGATGTCTCCCTCCACCTCCAAGAGAAACTCCAGTGTTTTGCCCCATCTTTCCATACTCGTGGAAGCTGCTTATTTGGCTTCCTTCCCCTCCCCTTGCTCTGAATGACTCCAGGTTTTCTCTTACTTTAGTAAGGATCACATTTAGGAGTTCAGCACATTGACTTTCCCTGGGACCTTTACCTGTATGCTTGTCCTGGGCTGGGCCACAGCATCCCCCCATCAAACCTCCAAATCAGCATCCTCAAACAATCTCAAATATGAATTGCTTAACGCCAGCTCATTTGCTTTTTAAGGAGAGAAACTTAACAATAATCTTAGACACTGACAGGTTTGACAGGCTGATGACAAACCGCCATGCTACACTTCTCTCCCTACCTCCCAAAGCACACCGTCCCTCCAGCACTCCAGCTGTATCCTTAAGAACGGGCTCTGTACCTGCTCCCACCTCCTTTTGAACACACAGATCTGCAGAAATGGCACTGCAAGGAGTTATGAAGTATAATATCTAGAAATGAATGCAGCCACAAGCAATCTCTCACACTTCCTCCTGGCATTCGAAAGAAATATTTGTGCCCCTCAGCCATGGCCATTAGCATGACAGAACATCCGATTTGCAATGCAAAGCTGCCATCTTGTACCTCTTCTTCAGCAGAAAGAGCTTTCAGGTAAACAGCAAATTAAGTTACCCCCAAAGTCAAATGTATTGGCTAAAAGCATGCATTTTTCTAAACCAGTTTGCCACCCCACCATAAAGGGTTACAAGAATACAAAGCATATCCGTTCAACTGGCAGGCAGTTTCCATTCCCCCTCCTCAAAATTCTTCTGGTTTATTCCCTGCTCAAGAAACACCAGCAAGATGCTGCCTCTCAAAACTTTGGTGATTTATTAGACACCAAGCCTGAAAAGAGACAGATCCAGGCTGATTCTTCAGCTACCTGCTGCCTCTTATTGCTAATTAGGATGTTAGAACTCTTCATCTCCTTACACTGTAATTTATTAGTCTCTGTAGCATGTCAAGCTATCAGTAGTTGTCACCAAATTACCAAGGCTCCCATTTCAAATGGGAGGACAGGTGCTTTCTGGTATTTGGAATGGAAAACAAAAAGATGCAGAAACATTACGTTACTACTGTTTCCAGTCTGGGAGGAAGAAAGATACACTCATTCCCTTTACGCACATTCATAACACACTATTACTAATAGGTAAGGAGAAACAACCCCATGTAGCGGTGGGAGTGACCAGCTGGAAAGCGCAAGAAAACACTGTGTGCTGACACAGGTTGCCCAAAGAGGTTGTGGAGTCTCCATCCTTCGAAATACTCAAAAGCTGACTGGACATGATCCTAACCAATGAGCTCTAGAGAGTCATGCTTGAGCAAGGGGCAGATGACCCCCAGAAATCCTTCCAACCTCAACAATTCCACAAAGGACACTCCAACGGGACTGCATTCACTGCTGCCATCAACTCTGATTTACCTTAGGTCAGCACCAAGCACCTACTCAGAGCAGCCTCACTGTGCCAGCTGTGAGGGAAAACAGCAGCAGAAACACCTCCCTCCCAGGAAATTCAGTTTGGAAATGTGGTTTCACAGTGCAGTTAAGCTGATTAATGTACCAGCTGTCATGGAAAAAAAAGAAGCAGTCTTGCTTTCCCCATCCACTTTATTCCCAAGCAACACATACACTCCTCTCCCCATATTTGACTCCCATATGTGCTGAAAGAAAAATGACCCAAGGAAAGAGTTGTTCCCACTAAGACCGCACAAGTACTTTCTTCTTTGGTGCTCAGGAACAGTGGCAAACAACCCTTCTCATAAGCAGCTGGGATATTCCTCCAGCTCAGCTGTACTGTGAAAAGCACCTTCAGACAGGCAACAGATGGGTCAAGAGAGGCTGTGGAGCAGGAAAAAGCAAGGCAACACGTAAGAAAGTGCTACAGTCTCTTTCGGTTGGGAGACATAGATGGCATGTTTTTAACAAGTCTTGTGGCAAGGCATCAGGTGCTGCAGGTTACTCCTAGTCACACACATGAAAATAATAAAGGCTCCAAGCCACCAAACAACCCTAAGAGCAGGAGACTTAATGAAGCCTAGCTTCCTATGCCTCCAGGAAGGAGGCAGGAGGCTGTCTCTGAGACTAATAATTTGACTGCAAGCTTCAGCTGTAGCTTCTCCTACAGCTGTCACAGTCATTTGGAGGCACTGCTAGAGCACTTGAAGAAAACAGGCTCCCTCAGCCTCCCGCCACCTGCCCAACTCAGCTTCCTACTCTTCACAAGACTTGCAAGAACTCGTTTCTCTCCAAGCTCCCTACTCCCATCAAATTTGTGTGAAACTGGCCAAAGGGTTGCCAGGTTAACCAGGAAGGGGTGGCAGATAAGGCAGCACCATCAGATAAGCCATCTTTCTCTGAGAACCCAGCCTGAGGAAACCCAATGAGAGGCAGAGGCTGGGAACGGAAAACCACACAGAGGGAGGAAGCGCTAGAAAAGACAAGGTACAACAAGCCTAAGAAAGAGCTTTTAAAGGAAAGACAAGCATCTTGCGTTTGGCAGGGCAGAAGAGAAGAAACTAATTTGAGAGTTCAGTGAAACAAGCAGACATTAAAAAACCTTCACAAATTTTAGAGGCAGAGGCAGATAGGAAGTGCTGCAGCTTCCACTTCTTAAGCAGAGATTCAGGTGCATGCGCATGCATGTAAGTACCAGAGACAGAGGTCAAGATTTTAATTTGAACAGGAATATGAACTTGTAACATCAGCAGAGAGAGGCCAGTCCAATTTTTATTACTGGATACAATTATCAAGTGTTGGAGACGGTAGAGAGTCAGCATCACAGAATAGGACCCTTACAGCCACCAGAGAAATTCTGAAGCTGGATAGGATATACTCATGAGGCTGTAGGAAAAGTGCTGTCAGAGAGGCAGAACGCAAGGACAACAGGGCTTGCAGGAAACCATTAGAGAAAGAGACCAAAACTGGTTATCACGAGGGCAATTTTGAAGCCAAGGAAGGTAACACTGGATCACAGCTGAGATGTAGAGCAGCGGGGGCTATTAAGAAAACCTTTGCAAAATACATCACAGAGACAGACTAAACTGGCAGAGAGCTGGGAGGCAAGAGCTCCAGACAGGGTATCCTATGGGGCTTGCTGAGGATAGAGCAGCTGCTGAAGGAGAAGGGGATAAAGCAGTTTTGCACTGAGGCAGAGAGGCTACACATAGCAAAGTAAATGACAGAGACAAGGGAAAATAAGCTAGAACCCTTAAAGCAAGNNNNCTTTATTTTAGCCCCCCCCCCCGGTGAAAAGCATGGAGAAAAAAGAGTACGGAGCAAATACTCAGGTAAAGGCAAGCTCTTACTTGCATGCCAGTCCTCTTTGTACAGTCAGTTAAGGTTTAAGGAGCCAATGTGATGGTGGAGAAGGGGCTATCCATGCTAGGGGATACCAGTACCATTAGTGACATTCAAGACGGCAGGAGAAGTTAAAGCGTTTATGAGGACAAAGCAGAGAGACGGAGCGGAGCGCTCTCAGAGACAGGGAGGTCGGTGCGGCCAGGGGGCTCATGCAGGCTTCAAGTCGCTGCATGACAACAGAGCAGAGGCAGCAGATGGTGGGGCAGAACATGGGAGAGATGGTGGAAAAAGTGTCCCAGGGGAGTGCGGGCAGATGCCGCTGTGTTGGAGGTGTAAACAGATACGGGACACAAATATTGACAGAAAGAGAGGGGTGGGGGGAAATCCAAGTCTAGTGCGCAAGAAGAAAGCTGGCAACAGGGGTGGCAGGGGAGGGGAGACAGCAGAAAGACCCTGAAGGGGGAGACTGGTGTTGCTGAAAACCAAGATAAGCAAAAGCCTGGGTGGTAAGCAAGGTATCTCGCTATGGCATGTGTGATCTAGGCACAGGAAAGAAAGATCCTGAACTAACCAACAACACTTGCTGAATGAGAGGGGCCCCAGCTGTTGGCACAAAGACAAAAACTACAGATGCAATGGAGAAGGGGACATGACCTTAATGATCACAGTCTCACTTGATTATGGAGCCTGGAAAAAGCTGGAAGCTGGATTTTTTCAGGATTACAGCATCAGTTCAGCAGCATCACACCTTGGACACAAATTCAAATGCTGTCCTGTCTCCCAGAGCAACATGTCTCAGCACCCATGTGATGAGATGGGGCAGCAAAGCCCAAGAGATGCTCCAAAGGTGACAGAGCCTGACTTCAGCAAGAGCAGATCTGCTCCTCTGTGGAACTGCAGGTTTACCAGAAGGTCTGAAAGAAAGCAGAGTCCCAGTTTCTAGACAGAGATTATGTGTCTGAGGGTGACTAAACAGCATTTGTCACTAAACAAAAAATTTTCCCCCATCAACTGAGAGAAGGAAGTGGGTAAGAGGTGGAGTGAAACCTTTCTCAGCCAATACACAACACTGAGCGTCCTCCTGCATACATTCCCCAGTGCAGCAGTTTTGATCTTCAGCTACTTACTTAGCAGAGCCTAGTCCCCTCTGATTAGGGAGTTAAGGAAAGGCTTATATAGCTACCAAGGAGGGAGGCTTTTTATTTATCTGATTTCAGCATGCCCAAGTTATCAGACTCTAGAGGAATTCAATTAATGAGAATAAAACTCTTGTTTGATGCAAGTCTGGAAGGGTGGGTGTTTTTTTTCTGTAAATAGCTGCACTCCAGAGATTCTTAGACTGATTATAAGCCTTAACAGCGATTGACTGATACAAGCTGAACAGATAAAGCAATGACACCACACACGCAGGTCTGGAACTGTTGGGGACTGACAGAACTGGAAGAGACAAAAAGACAGAATGGAGGAAGAGAGGGAGGGCCAGGAAGCTGGGAAAAGCAAGCCCAAAGGAGCTGCTGATGCCATCCCCCCTCCTCAGTTTACTGCAGCAGACTCCATGTGAGGGTTGACACAGATTGCATTTAAGCACACACAAGTGTGGCTTGGTGAGTACCTACCCACAGCAGCTATGAAATACCACCTCCAGACAGGGAAGCAAAATTAAATGCCCTGCACAGGCTCACAAGGCAACACCAGGGCACTGCTGGTGCATGGCTGCTCCTGGTACATGTCCCAGAGCACACAAGAGCCACCCCCAGCACCCAAAGCCATAGCCATCCTAGGCTGAGGAGGTGTCCCCGAGCCCACCACAGCTGTCTCCTCCACGGCGCACGAGCAGGGCCCAACCTGTCTCCTGAGGCAGGACCGAGGGGCTCTTGAGCCAAGCGGCAAGCCCAGGGGTTGATCCCAGCACGTTACATGGCAATGGGTCACACCAGCACTGCGAGAGAGGGGGGAAGAAGTAACCCTGATGGCAACAGATCAGAGAAAATTCTACTCAGACAATTCTTTCCTAAGATTGGCCGTCTGGCTTTAAAGAGAGCATAAGGAGGAACACTATATATCACCGAATCAATAGGAACCAAATACAGGGTATAAAAACCTCTTCACATCCAAATGTTCTAAATCCTGCCAAAGACAACACAGCTCCCAACCCCGGCTTCCAGGCAGTGCTCATCCCAGGAGATTTACCCCATGTTTATTCAATGCACATTTAACTAAAATCTGCATGGTTACATCCAGCCAGGAGACCAAACACCCGTAATTTCCTTTGACACCTCCTAGTTGCACTGCTCTGACAAAAGCAACCAGAGGCATCCCATACCATTATATACCAAAGAAAACAGAAACTCCAGCTCCCTTACTAAACTCCTTTACCAAACACAGCAAGTGAGCAAGGGAGAGGAAACAGAGGGTGAACCAACCAGAATCCATCAGCTGGTTAGGACAGCACCAGTAATAGCTCCTGGCTGTATACTTGGGAAAGACACGTAGGTGTTTCTATCCTCCACTACACAGAAACCTCAGGAACTGTTCCTCCTCTTCCCTAAGGGAGAGTGAAGACATTTGAGGTTTAACAACTGCAACAAACAGTCTCTTCTTACAAGAGAAAACATTCAAGAACAAGGTAACAAGAGACACAGTTACTGAAACAGGATGAAAACATGAAGAAAGCCTCCAGGGTCTAAGCACTGCCCTAATGACTGCAGACTGCTACTCAGAAAATCTGAATTCAAGTATACAGCTCTCATCAGTACTTGCAGATCAAATAGGAATGCCAAGATGCAAATCTTGCTGCTTGCAAGAGAGGTAATCTAAGCCGTCATTTGTGAGCAACCTGCTAGCAATGCCACAGCCTCTGCAAGCACAAAGAGATATAAATCTGCAAATGCCCTTGATCTTGCATTCATTTCCCAGTAGATTACTGTGCTGAACCCAAACATCACTACTATTCTGTTTGGGGGAGTTGAGGGCACACTCTTTATTACATTTGAAAAGGCAAGGGAATATATTCTCTATACAAATTTGATTGCAGACATGGGAGATGGGCTCAAAGAAAGGGCTAGAAGGGGAAGTAATACCAGCTATACTCCTTTCGAACAGTTTTAAGAACAGTATTTTAATTATTTCACAGCCAAGAGGTACAGCAGTTCTACAGTGCCGACTCAAAATTAGCAGATATGTTTCCCCTGTACACTAGAAAAGAATGTGGATGCTAAACCCATTATAGACAGCAAAGTGTCATCAGAGCAAAGAATGTAAAAATAGCTAAGTTATCTGTAAGATGACTAAGCAAATGGATTTTCAAAAATATGCTTTCAACTACGACACCCTTTTCTTGGAGCTGTATACATCCGTTTAGTTTTGTTAATTTCTCAATTCTTGCTTTTGATCATTTATTTTTGGCCTCCCGCTAGCACACTTCCCCAGAAGCCTCACTTCACCCTACCCACACTCAAGACTCGCATCCACATATGGAGGACGATTTAGAAACTGATGCTGATCACCCCAGTAATGACAGAGAAGCTCTAACGCAGCACTTTCAGGATCACGTATACGCATTTATTTTGTATCTGTCCATCCTCGTTTTTGCCCCTCCCTCATCATCCCCACCTACCTCAGGGGTCTCCATGGCTCCACTGGCAACTTCCAGACCTAATGGACCCCCTTCCCACCCAACCCTTGCTCCCATAATTTTTCAGCTGAGAAACAGCCCAACTCTTTTCCAGGCCACCCCCAGCTCCCAGGAGGAGGAAGACAGATATTGCTACCTCAGGAACAGCAGTGGTGAGAAGAAATGGGAGCAGTAGAGCTGGATCCTGCTCCTGCAGCTGGGATGGGAGCCACAACCCATAGCACTTCTCCCACATGTGCTGCCAGTGGCCAGGCGGCTGGCCTCACCTACCACCATGTTCCTCTGTGCATCTCCCTCTCTTCCACCAACAGCCAGATGTCTCTGTGAAGCAAACTACCCTTTCCTCAGATTACATCTCTTCAGGGACCTATCTGACCTTCACACAGCTGCAATCGCTGGTAATCTACATTTCTGAAGTAACAGCAGTAGTTGGTGCTTGGCAAGCCTCCCAAGTCACTCCTTTGCCATGCCAAAGCCCTGTGCATGGCTTCAGCTCCCTCTCACACAGGGATGGGTACCTGCGGGCAACTCTAAAAGCCAACCCCTGCTCTAATCCCTGCCAGGAACCCAGCCCTCCTCCTCCAGGAGCCAAGCATAAAGCCTTGGGCTGCCTTTCCCAGCAAGCGGGCTTCCAAGGCTCAAACCCATTACCTTGAGATCATTAGGATGCTTTTAGTAACGTATCCCAGTGGATCTGCTAGAGCAGCTATTAGGTGTTTGATACACAGTAAATCTTCCCTCATGCTCTCCCCTCTCACCCTACATCTTTCCCCAAAACCAGCCAGCCAGAAGACAGGGACAGACTAAACTACAAAGGTTTGTGATCCAGATGAGAGCCAGAAGTAGGGTGGCACTAGCCCAGCATGGGCAACCCTCTGAGAAGATGACAGACATCTCCAAGACTAACTCCTTGCCACCCTATGCTACCCCAGCACCTCAGGGCTGTTTCAGATGGCCTTACCGCCTCTGCCAGGTAAAAAAACAACCATGCATTTGCTGCCACCTTCTAACATGAAAAGACTGAGAAAAAATAGTCAGCCTGAGCACCAGGGCCAGGCTGCTAGAGTAAATAACAGATTTAAACACCTGCAGTATCCAAGTAACTGCTGCAGTAAGCACTGTCCCTTCTTTCATGGTGGCTGCAGGGCAGCAAGGGTCCTCTGCCAAGCTCCTTGGGAGCGCCCAAGCCAAAGCAAACCAAGGGCAAACCTGTGTGCATAGCAACTGGCAGCCTTCATCCTTTACTTTTGCAAAGTTATTCCATTTAAAATTCCATTTAAACAGAGTGATCTCCCATGACTTGCCCCACAAAGGCAGAGGAAGCAGCAAGATTTTAGCCTTACCTCTCCCACCTTCAGCAGCAGGAGGAGTACTTGATTTCAAGCACCTCATTGGAGAGCTCTTGCTATGGAGGGTAAAGGGGTTAATCTGCAGCTGTAGAGGGACGCTGCAGGTACGAGTGAAAAATTCAAGAGGAATGGATGAGGTGTAGAAGCCTCACAAGCAAGGAAAGAACAAAACAAAACTAGGCATCTCAGGCAAGACTTAAACACATGCAAGAATGCAGACTCCGGACTACCTCTAACCCTCTACGGCACAGGCACCCAAAGCTGATCTCTGATCCCCACTCACAGGCAGGGCACCTGAAGCTGATCTTGCTCAAGTCTGCCTTATTTACAGCAGAAAGGAGCAAGTGCGTGATGACTTAAAGCATTTGGCAGCTACACACTCTGGATTAGATTTAACTGCCAGCTAGCTCATGGCATGGGACTGATTAAATGTAACAGCTCCTTACATGCCAGTGACCCATAGATTAGCTGTGCTGCTGTAACACTGATGGCTGGAACAAATCACAGCAGCTCCAAATTACATTCACGTGGGTTATGCCTCACGAATGCAACGGGGTGGCAAGAAGCGGCTGGTCCCATTCATGTAGGATAAGCGAGAGAGCTTGTGCAGGTAAGTAACACCACAGAGCACAAAGTAAAAAATCAATTTTCTTCCTTTCCTAACACCAAGAGTGAAATCAATCAGGGCATAACAATCTCTTCCATGCTACGCTCCCAACACGTGTAAGAAAAAAGCAGCCTGCTTACTTAATGGCAGCAGGCAAAACCTCAGCCCTAACACTGCACTTCTCCACCAAACTAACCACCCATGACACCTTTTAAACTGCTCTCTCTGCTTCAAGAAGATGAGAGCAGAGACAGAGCAACTTGCCTACAATCATATCACCAGTGAGAAGAAAGTACTGGAATTTGCATGCGGTGACTTCTGCTGTAGGCGCTGGATAACGCTGCAGGCATAAAGGTCAAACCCTTCAGCAGGAGCTCTTAAGATACTGTCTGCAGGCCACAGGCAGTCAGCAGAAAGCTGGGAGATGGCATAATGCCAGCCCAGTTTCTCTCGGTATCCATGCTCTTCATCGCAAAGCGCCTTAGTACCTGGCAGGGCGGTTAAGCAATCATCCCCTGCAAGACAGAGCAAACACCCCTCCTCTTTAATGAGATTAGATAGCAGAACAAGAACATGGGATACAGGAATCTCCAGGAGAGGCAAAGCAAAGCTTGACAGAGTATTCAGGAGGTGGAAGAAGGTGAGGACCAAGGAAAACAAAAGGAGCAAACGGTGAGACTGTGGCTTTTTGCCAGATGGAGTAAATTCTAGGGAAGGAGCTCTAGTTTTGCCTAGGATTTCTGTATCTACCCCCCACTCCCAAACAGTAAGATGTTTACATGCACTGTCAAATACATGCACAGCCAGTATGTCTGCTCAGAGACTTTCTGTGATTGTGTGAGGAGGGAGCAGAAAGCACAGAGCCAGCGAGATGAAATGATACGGCGAGAGGGGGCAGAGTACTTTGAAAGCACATCAGAGATAAATGCATTCAGATAATTGCTTAGAAAGGAATAAATATTAGTAAGTATTATAATTACCTTGAGCACTTTACAAAGCTGTAAGAAGAATCATGACTAGAAGAAGGGCTGGCACACATGCTCGTTGAGAGCTCCTATTTTAACTCAGCAAGAAGGAACCAACAAGGCTTGACACCCGGGTTGGTAATTTCAGCCTGGCAGGCAGCCACAGCCCTTTGGCTAGATTCTAGGTACTGGGTAACTTGAGTTAATAAATGCCAGATTCCAGCAGTACAGTCTTCAGGACTAAAGAGCCTCTGGATGACTTCTGGCAACAAGTACCTGCCACCTTCTGTGGCTCTTACTGAAGATCCAGCTGTGCTTTCAGAGATTTGGAGGAACCTAGGCAGGTTCCTACATCCCTGGTGATGATGCTGAATAAAGACAAAAGATTCATCCAAGAAGTCAAAAATCACAATTTATCTAAGCAGCCAAATGTTGATACCCATGCCGTAACGAGGGATCGGTAAGATCCATCCTCCTGAGCCTGTTGCCTGGATGCTCTGCTTTTTAGCGTTTGTGCAAGCGTGTGTGCAGCAACAGTGCAAGTCCTGAGTGTCAAAGCCTTTCCCTTTTCAACAAAAGCTTCCCAACGCATAGCGGAGATAGTCTTGTTTTTTTGCTTGGGTTCAATTATTTATGAAATGTGACTTTAGCAGCAGCTAGAAAGGCAAGATTTCCACTTGTCTCATTGCCACTTCCTAATTAAATCTCCAATGACAAAAAACTTACTAACGTACATTACTGGAAGCATGTTCTTAGCATGCTGATGGACATAAGGTGTGTAAGAGTTTAGAGCTCATATATGCACACAGACATTCTACACTCACTGAAGGCAGCTGCAGACCCAATATCTCTGCCTTGCAATTTGATCAAACCCCACTTTGTCAGGAAAGGCTCCATTTTAGCCTCTCCATAGTTGATAAGAAACAGATGCTAAATGTCTCCTAACATTTAACCAGAGAACTATTCCTTAAGAGGCTTTTATATGACTAGGAGAGAGATGCCAATATAAAAACGGAGTTGAAATCAATTTAGTGGTTTATCATTAAGGAGTATTTAGCAACTTGAAAGCCAGAGGCAAATCTCAATACTGCAGTTTTCCAGACACTGGCTGGAGGGCCTAAGTGTCCTTGATATCAGCAGACAAGTCAATTCATAAGAAGTGGAACCCTAGCAACAAGAATAAATCCCAATTCTGCTCGAAAAGCTGCAAGTTTCTGGGCAGGGTCTGCAGATCACTAACAATCAGACAATATGGAGTACTCTTTCAGCTTACAGCACTCTGATTCATCTAAGTTAAACCAACTAAAATACCTTTGGCTTCATGCTAGACTGTATAACCTTTAGGTCAATGGCTGAATCCATGACTGATTTTGCAGGGGTAAGAAAGAAGCCAAGAGAGACAAAAGGAAGAACTTTTCTTTCAAAGTTTTAAAGAAAAAGCAGTTTCCTGGTCCAAAAAATTCAGTCAGCCTCCCAACACAGAAGCAATGTTCTCCTTATGACCCTCTTTCTTTCATCCCCTCCCTGTGGCCTCCAGCACTGTTTATTCTGCTTTTCACTTTATATAATGGGTCTGGTAAAAGTGTTCAAAGTACACATTCGATTTATGATAAAAACTGCTTTAATAAAGACATCTAACTTGACGGAAGGTCAACTAAAAGACGACAATTCACATAAACCAAAACCTCCTGTGTAAATAAACAGGATCTGCAGGAGCCTCAGGATGTCAGGCAGTCTGGCCAAGACTGCAGGGAGCGAGTCTCCCCATGAAGAATTACATTTGAGGATGTGTAAGAGTGGAGCCTGCCAGCCCGGCACCAATAGCTGCACTCAGCAAACCCAGAGAGCCATCTGAAGCGTATGCAGAAATGAGGCAGCAGCCAGGGCCACCCTATCCAACACATTCCCCAAAAGAAGCAGAGCCACGGGCCACCCCATCACCCTTGGGATCAGTCCAGCTCCAGCACTGCAGTGACCTCAAGGCAGCAAACACAAGGGTGAGGGCAGCATGATGGGCTTGCAAAACAAAGCTTGTAGCAGAGGGGTTTGGGCAGACGCAGATGGAGAAAGCATGATCTTGGCCACTGTTGCTAACAATGTATGGACGAGCAGATGAGGCACTGGCAACATTCCTGGGCTGCTAGCTTTGGTAAACAAAAACAACCCCAAACACTGGGTTTTGCAACACCCACTCTGTCAATTGCTTTGCCTTTACCCCTCCAGCCAAGCAGCCTTCAACTCTAGCGCACCTAGGCTTGTGTGTCAGCCCAATATGGACCCCCTCAACCCCAGTGCCCACAGAGGCAGCAGAAGAGCAGGAGGGTGTGACAGCTGACAGCCACACAACTGACAGCAGTCAACTGCACACTGCTGCTTCCCAGTCAGAACCCTTTCCCCTCCAGGAGACAGGCCTTCAAGATGTTCCCTTCTTCCTTGAAGAGTCGCTTCTGTATCATTTTTTCACTCCAACACACCATTTACAAGTCAGCTGCAGTTTCAAGACCTTATGCAGGCTCTACACCCCACTAGGAATCACAAATAAATCACCAATTACTATGCACAGAGAGAGGAAGAGGGTAATGAGTCTATGTACATATATACATATGCAATGTTTGAACTCAAAGAGCTGTAAATTGCATTCACAGGTGGTATACTGGAGACTGCAGGATACTCAAAAGCAGAACTATTCATAAACCAGTCACTGACATGAATGAATTCAGCATTCCCCAGAAGCCTATTGTGTTTCCTATATATTACACTATAAATATGAGGAGTATCATACTTTGCATCCTTGCAAAAGAAAGAAGGTAAATCTTGAAACTACACATAGGATTAGCACTGGCTGGCACAAGTATTAATGGTCTCATTGCTGCGTGAGGATTATTTACAGCACTTGCTCTATTTTCCCATTTTGTACTTGCTGTGATGAAGTGCTACTTGTTTAAAGAACCCTGTAACAAACGCTGCAGCAAGAGGGGAAAAGCCAGCAGAGATCTACAAATGTTACACCCACATGCCAGATGTGGGTTTTCAAACCCTGCTTTTGCAGTTACTTGGATTCTTGCAGCTAGCTAATACCTGATATGTTATACTAAACCATCCACTGGCTCTTTCCACAACCACAATTCCTCTTTCAGTGATTCTAATGAGTTTGCAAAAGGATAAGGAAAAATTGAGTTGTATTTCTTTTTCTGCATACACAACCTACAGTTGTGTATATTCTAGCACTCACATTATTTGTTTGGAAAGCAACAGTCCTTTTCTAGCCAGTCAACAATTTATGTTACAAAATAAGGCCTTTTTCTCCAGCCTCTTCCCCAACAAGTCAAATGATGTCTCAGTTTTACAAATAGCAATCTAAAGCACTTCTGTGAACTTTGGGGTTTTGAGGCGTAGTCACATCCCTAGGTTAGTTAAAATCAGCAGCTGGAAAAATGCAGATCAACTGTCTAAAGAAACCCAGGTGAAAAATACCACAAGAAAACTAACTCCAAGCATGCACATAGTATGCTTCTTACTGTTAACAACAACCCCAAGTTTAACACAAGGAGGCCAGCACAATGCTTTTATGAACCAGGAACATCCATGGGATTTAGGGACCAATTCTTCAAGTGACGGAAGACACCTCGCAGCTCACCCCCAACCCAAGGAGGGCAAAGGCACACCAGAGCCAGCTTTAGGTCAAACAGAGAAAGCCAGCTCGTGCATACAGCGAGTTAGGGCAGCCTTGCCAGGGGGTCAGGCAGTGGGGTTAGCACAGACACAGAGTGTCCAGCCCAGACCTGGCAAGTCCCACCGCTGTACCGCCGAGGGAGGCCTTCAGCAGGGCGATGGATGCCCTCTGCTGCTATGCTGCTGCATCAGCTTCGGAGCAGCATGCAGGAAATCATCCGCTCACTCACTCGTTCCATATTAGGTAGACTTAATCCACAACGATAGAATTGTTCTTCAACAGGAGAGATTGAGCACACAAAGCCAAGGCAGTAAGTGATTCCCATTTGTCTACACCCATCTGGTGGGCTACAACAGACCACTGGCACTCATGAAGCTAAATCACCCTGGATAAACTTAGCTTTCATATGGCTTTTTTCAGGGAAGCCAAGGAAGAAAGCTAACTGGTTAAGGGAACTTTGAACCTTCTCCAAAACCATTTCAAAGAGTCACTTCTCTTTCTCTTCCTAAAGACAGACAGCATGAAAAACCACACGCAAATTAGAGACATGGAAGCACGTTGCAATTGAAGATGTTGTTTCCAAATTGGCAGAGCCAGTATGTGACCATTCTCAAGACAGTACAACAGCAGCCTTGCTGCTTCTTCCCTCAATAGCATTAACGTCAGCAGAAAATCTTACCAATGAAAAGGCAAATCAAAACAACTCCGAAGCTGCTCTGCACATACACAGGCAGAAAGCAGTGTGACAGTGCTGTACAAACGTTCCTATCAACTCCTCAATACTAAACCAGACACATGGGCTGCCTCAAGAGATGTAAGAGGCATTTTAATTGCCTTGTATTCTGCTTTTCCCAAATTTGCAGGAAGGGATCCTGCACTGCTACAGCACCTCTCACCCAGCAGCGGGGTCCCTCACAGAGTACTTTACAGAACTGCCCACAGTCACCCCCGTGGGCAGGTACTTACGGGATAGGACAAAGACACAGGTTTAACAGTTCAGAGGGTACAAAACGAAGGCAGAAAGAGAAGAGACTGCAGGAGGAGTTCTGCGAGACAGCACAAAGCAATCAAACTGCATTTTACGACAGCAGGGACTGCCTTCCCCCGACATTTACACGTACTCTCCGAGAACCGAGGACTTTGTTTCCGCAGCCTACCTTACCCCCCAGGCACTTCCTCTGCCTTCACCGTACAAGCTCACGACCTACCCGGGATTCCCTACCCTTACCGTGCCCTTCAGAGCCGCCGG
>JANRGW010013582.1:0-13294 GCA_024733675.1 Psilopsiagon aymara
GTATTCTTCCCAGGCCACCTGTCCTTGCTTCCACCTTTTATAAGCCTCTTTTTTCCTTCAAATTTTCCTCAGCAGCTTCTTATCCATCCAAGGAGGTCTCCTGGCCCTCCTTCCTTCTAGCTGGGAATGCAACACTCCAGAGCTTGCAGCAGGTGATCCTTGAATATCAACAAAGAGTCTCACGCCCCCCCTGCCCTCTAGGGCTATATCGCATGGAACCTTACTGAGAAGGTTTCTGAAGAAGCCAAAGTCTGCTCTCTTGAAGTCCAGGGCAGTGAGCTTGCTGCACGCTCTTCTCACTGTCCTCAGGATCTCAAACTCCATCTCATGATCACTACAACCAAGGATGCCCTGGGGCATCACATTTCCAACCAGCCCCTCCCTGTTGGTGAGCACGAGGTCAAGCATGCCTCCTGTCCTTGTCAGCTCCTCTGTTACTTGCAGAAAGAAGTTGTCTTCCATGCAGCTGACGAGCCTCCTGGATTGCTTGTGCCAGGCCGTACCATCTCTCCAACAGATATCAGGGTGGTTAAAGTCCCCCATGAGAACAAGTGCCTGCGAGCATGAGGATGTTCCTATCTGTCTATAAAGTACTTTCATCCACAGAATCCTTTTGATCAGGCGGTCTGTAACAGATCCTCATAGTAATGACCCCTATAGCTCCTCTCCCTTTAATCATGACTCACAAACTCTGATCACCTGTCCCCAGACAGCATTCCATACTCTCCAGCCTATCCCTAACATAAATAGCAACTCCCCCTCCCCGTCTGGCAACCCCGTCTTGTCTAAAGAGCCTGTACCCTTCCATTCCAACATAGGAGCCATCCCACCATGTTCCTGTGATACCTATACCATATAATGATATAATAAAATTGGATGTTTTAAGTGGCGTTTTCATAAGCCCTCATGGAGTTGCAAAGCTTTATTGTATTAATTAATTTATTTTTAAATTAGATCTTTGAAAATAAGATTAATTCCCCATTTTCTAAATCAGTAGTACTTTAATTGTACCTATCATCTTAAAATGTGACAGGAAAAATACACATCACAAGCAGAACTACTGCAATACTTTTCAACATCCAGGTCTTACATGAAAAGCTGTTTCTACTCCATATTTTTTTGGTAACACCTGAAATAGCCTCTCCTATTATAAGTTACAGCATAAGGGACAGTTTCTCTATATTCCAAAGTATGCAAACTCAAAATTTATATCAAAAAATATCATTTTAAAACACATGAAATTCTGAAATAGCTGCAAGGTTCACAGTCAGTAAGAGGTAGAAGGTTCAACTAACCCCCTCTCAACCGTGTGCATGTGCCCATGTTGCATCTATCAGCAGTATGACACATCAAACTATTAAATTCATTAGATAGTTCTAAATCAGATTAGTGAGCTGAATCAGCTCAGGAAAGGATCTGACAAGCATCAGGGTTTGTTCAACTGGAAGCACAGAAGGAAAATGAAATGAAGACTTCCTGCGTTAGCAATGCTGACTTACTATAATCAGCTCAAGAAAGGCTGAGATTTCCAGTAAACTTGCAAAAGTATTCCCAATAGTAACTTACTTTCATTATGGGGGCTCCACAACGAAAGAGAAAAAAATTACACAGCCTCCAGTTTTAATTGCCCTGTACGAAAAAGGAAAAAAGTTTAAAAACTACAAGACAGAGAGGTAGTAATGAGAAATGGAACTACAGAAGAGAGGGCTCTGCTCTAGATGTACGCTTGCACCCAATGCAGCCTATACTAGTGTATTTCATTTAAAAAACAAAAAAGGAAATACTTTGTCTCACTGAGGTAACAAAAGGAAGCTTACTTCTTGGCACGGGGAGAAAAGTAATCACTGAGATAAATTCAGTGATTCATTTTCTGGTGAACTTATGTGGTGTGGTGACTTATCAAAAATATCCTTAATGGGCCTACAAGCATTCTGTAAAAAAAGTAATATAATAAATATAATGCCATTTTTGAATAAGTGTTATATACATCTGAACTATTTGGATTTCTGGACTCCAGAATGACAGTGCAGTAAGAAATGGAAGAGCTGATGTGATGTTTCAAAAGTGAAGAACTCAGAGTTTCAGCTGCCTCACTCAATTATGCACCATAATTCCTTCACCAAAGGATCACCACAGACAGTAACAGATTCTTGAACTCTTAAATGGACTGTGAATTACACTTTTTTCCTTTATTTTGTTAAAGTTTTTCCTAATCCAGATACTCACAATTCATGACTAGGGCCCAAGGCAAGTGACATTCAATAGGTATATTTATTTCTTGCCATGTTTTTAAATGTGTCCTTTGATTTCTTTTTTCCTCTAAAGACAAAAACTTCTAACTTTGAACAATAACCTACATTTGAAATTAAATATTCTTAAATATTTCACAGGTTTTCAGCAAACATAAAACATTAAAGCAACCTCTTGATACTTATGATAAAGATTTAAAACACACAGTGTTTAATACATAAGATGCTTGGCCAGCAGCAAATTGAATGCAGTTTCACTAGCCGGGAAGAGATAATACTGAAAGTTCACCCTCCTGAGTTTGAATTTGATATGGAGGAAAACCCTTGAGGTTCAGGATTGTTATCATATTGTTACTCTTTATTGCTGCTTATATTTAATATGAAGACCCCTGCTCCCCCTCCACCCCCCAAAAAAAGGTAGGATACACAATCAGAGGTGCTCAAAAATAATGGCTTAAAGCAATAACAAAATCATTTATTAAAATTGGACCTTACGAGTGGAGAATTACATTACAGCCTCATTAGTACATCCTACTATGTCCAAATGCCTTCAAGTAGCTTGGGATGCATCTGAAATGCCAATAGATTACAAGCAAACAAATACCTGTGACAGCGGCTATTCTATATGCTCATGGGGGTTTCTCTTAAATTCAGAGTATTATAGTGTTGATTTACACAGCAAGCACACTAAAGATCTCCATTAAGATAAAAAGCATTTTACTGTCTTTGTATATAATAAGTACAGAAAACAAAATACCAAGTTCAAATATCTCACCAATTTTTACATACACTCAGTTTAGGGTGGTTGTTTGCTGCAGTGCACAAGGCCAGACTGCTATGAATATATGGCTAATAAAAAGTAAAGGACATGCTAATCTTCAAAAAAAAAAAAGAAAAAAAAAACCACAAAAGAAAATCCAAACACAAAATAACTTTCCATGGTTTTAGTAACTGATTCAACAACTACATTTCTCATGTAACTTTTTCTCCTATAGCTCTTGGCATGATCAAGAGCCACTGCTTCCAAGTGAGGGGGTCTTAAACCATGCATTTATTACAGACCCGCAGCTATGTACAAACGAGACTTCAAGCTCATCTACGTATTACGTTACATACATCTTCTTGAAAACCGTCAGAAAACGCTTTACACTTTTTTCCTTCCAAACTCGCACACAAGCTTTTTTCGAAAGGGGGACGCCGACCGGGCGGCACAGAGACTGGCGAAGGCACTGAAGGGTGCACACGCTAGGTAGGCCTCCCCCCTCAGGGCTCACTGACCCTTCGGCAACCCAAACCCCAGGAAGAAAGGACGGACTCCCCTCCGCAGCACGGCCGGATCACCGCCGCTGCACGATTCCACACCTCCTCCGTTACAGGGCAGGATACACCGCCGCCGCCGCCCGCCTCGCCCCACCCCGCAGGCCCAGCCGCTGCCCCGGGTCTCCACCGAAACCCCCTGCACAGACCCGGACCCCTCCACACTCTCCTACCTGCTCTCCACCGGGCGCACCAACCTGACCCACCCCTTTACCCAGCGACGTGCAAACAACGCAGCCTCCCATTGGACAGCGGGTTTCCCCCGCGGCTCTCCCATTGGTGGATTGGGAAAGGCTCGATTCTTCCCGGCGGCCCCTTGCTGCTGTCAAGCGACGGGCAGCCGAGATGGCGGCAGCGGCCGGCGGGGAGGTGCGGGGCCGTGGGGCCACCAGCTTCCAGCGGAAGGCCGCGGCCGGCAGCCGCTTGGCCACTGTGGCGGGCACCCGGCTCTCCGTTCGCCACGGGCAGCTGCTGCTCTCCAGCGGGCTCCCCTCCCTGGACTGTGTGCTAGGTTGGTGGGAAGCGGGACTTGGGACCCGGCTGCTGCCACCCCCTCCCTCAGCCTGGCGGCCCTCTGTTTACCTAGGCCCTGCCTGTCGTTTACCTTCCGCAGCCACGCAGCTACTCCCGCAGGCTTTTCCTTCCTCCCCACGGTTTCTGGGAATGGGGGGGGGGGAGGGGGGAGAAGAAGGGGCAAAACAGGATCTGTTTCCCGCCTTGAGCCCCCCATCCCGTGTGAGGAGGGGTAGGGTAGTGAGCCTCCTTCCCAGCCTGCTGCTGGGGGGGCAGAAGATTGCCATTTGCCTCTCATACGAATCGGTTTAAGCAACCTTTCTAGAGTGGGAAAGGTACCCTGTAACTTAGTAGCACGTTCCTATTTCTGACTAGGGTCTGAAGCTGTCGGTTTTGAAAAGCACGTGCCTGTCTGTTTCAGACTGAGTAAGGGGCCTGAACTTTGCAGTTTTGGAAACGTGTTTGCCGAATCAACTCGTAGTTGCAGTTCTGGTTGTTCAGAATTTTTAGGCATTTTTAGAATGTGTTTGACCCTAAATCTGGATTCTCAGTGTGTTTTTTCCATGTTGCTCGCCACTGCTACATCATTATAAATGCCCTGTTTAGATAAATTACACTGGTGTGATGCTGTTCTTACTATCTGTCAATCTGCTTTTGCCTGCTGTCAGTGTCAAGATGCTAGGTAATTCCTTGAACTGATCTGTTACAGTCTGTGTCATGAAGTAGTACTGTTTACATGGATTGAGAACTAATTAACTTCACCTGTATAAACAGGTTGTTTTATCTGTATATGCTAGGCCTGCATGACCCTCTTACTAACTACTGACACAGCTGCAGTACATCTTCAGTGTGCATAGATGGGACTACTTTTAGGTGAGGAAAGTTTGTCTTTAGCTTTGGTCATTAATCCTTGGAGGAGTACATGAATGTCCTGGTTTCAGGAATGGGTCACTTTTCTTTCTAAGGATATTCTAAGGAGTAATGACAAATACAAAAGTTATATCCATTTTATAGGTAAGTTTTTTTCAGCCTGTGTATCTTTTGGAGAATCATGCTACTTTATCTTTTGTGTGTATGTGTCTGGTAGGGAACACCTGCACTTTCAGCAGGGATTGGCATCTTTGTGGAGAAAGCTCTCCCTCCTTAAGAGGGAAGTATTTCATTAAGTGAGTGTGATTTTTTTTAAACCCTTTAATTGCATAAATACAAGATCTGCATTAAATATTCTAGTTGTTCTTCATATTCCCTTTTATAAGCAGTGGATTTTGTGCAGCATAGGTGAGACAGTGTAGACAGCTTCCATGTTCACAGTCTTCTGAATGTCCAGGCACTTGCTAGCATAATTTTTAGTTGTTTTGGTTCACATTTGTGTGCGTTTGTATACATATGGTCTGTTCTGGAAACTGGGGGGAATTATTTCAGTAAACTCAGGATCCCTTCTAAAGTACCTTTTCCCCATCTTTTAAATACTTGCTAATTTCCTGACCTTAACAGGTTTTACACTTTAACATCAGGAAAGTTTTTCAATGCTAGGAATAGCATTGGGTTGTGGCATTTTTGAAAAACTGAAAACCAGAAAAGTCAGAAAACTTGCTGAGTGGATAAGGCCACAAAAGACCATGCCAAAAATGCTGAACTACAATAAAATTCCCATTGATACCAGGTATTAGACATTGTTACAGACAGACCGCTCAACTAGGTGGATCTGTACAGAATCATTGCTTTCGGAGGCTGGGGAGGAACCTCAGGAATTCATCTACCTTAAAGCAGGCTCAGGACTCAGTTCAGAGTTGGTTGTGCAGGGCTTTATAGAGCTGAGTCTGGAAAACCTGCAGTGGCAGAGGGTCTTGATTATCTTTGTGGGGAATTTCGTTTTTCTTTATATCCACTTTGAAATTCTGATTTGTTACAGTATTGTTGATAGCTAGCTCTTCTTAATAAATGCATTTCCTTTCAGAAAGAACTGGTAGATAAGTGCTGGATTTCAAATGCCATGTTCTCATCTCTAGGCTTTATATTCAAATTCACTTTCAAGATTTATAGACCACATTCTCTGTAATGAGCTGTAACTATTGTGTAATATAACCATCACATGCTTGGTACAGTATGTTTTGTTTCAAGGTGCTTAAAAAAAGGTCGCAGTTACCCTTTGAAAACAGAGTTCTCAACCTGCAGAGACTGTTGTGTTTTTATCTGAGATCTTAAATCTCATTTCTGTAAGTAGCAATGTGGAAAGTTACAAGTCTTGCGCAGTTGTTTACATGTACTATTCACTTAGATACTAACAAAGAAAAATTAAAATAGCAAGGTTAGAAAGAATTACAAGTTCACACATTTTTCTTAGAAAACATGAAAATTTTACATTTTGCTTTTGATTCTATCAGCATTCCTGCTATTTTTTTTTTAAGGTCTGTTTTTTTGCTTAATTTACTGTTATTATTGTTCATTGTAATATGAATGTGTAACCATGGTAACTGCAGTAGTTTTACATGCCATCTAATAGAGTACATTTGTTCAGACTGTTCACGGCATCTGATAATGTAAAGCCAATCCTCTGACCTGACTTTGCCTTTAGCAATCTGGGTATGTGTTTGTTTGCTCCAGCTCTGGCCTGTAGAAAGAGGCAGTACAATTGATGATCTAAAAATACAGCTTGTGAGAATTTTTACTGCAGTGATATGCAGTTTGACAAACAAATTCCTGCTCATGAAGCAATTTAAAAGCAGAAGAGACACTACTTCTGTGGTGGCTGCAAGTGAGCTTTTAATAACCCAGGTTTGAAGACCTTATTGCCGTGAGGTAGTATGTTACTTATGGCTGTTTTGATCATCTTTTCCATGTCAAGCCATGATTGGTAAAATCTCATAATTTTGAGCTATTTTTTTCTATGCGCTGTATAGAATATGTGCTAATTTTAAGCAAATATTGTTAGTGAGCCATGCATTCTGTCTCCTTGAACAATGGAAAGTGGTGAATATTGGAAGCATACTTTGTATCAAGCATCTGCATGATTTCTGATTTTGTTCTTCTCCTTTCCCCTGTGGTACACCTTTTGGGGCCATTTGTGTTTATCTCCCATGCAAATAAAGTGAAACAGAAAGTAGTGGATTAGAGCATGGGGATTTAATGAGTGATTCTCACACTAGGATAACAGGCCTTCTAGTTAGTTTTGGGTTGTTGTTTTTTTTTTTTTTAAGTATGTAGGAAATGCTTGATTACTTGATTAGCTTGCCATAAACACTGAGGCTTTTGTACATCTTGACTCAGGAGCATAGCTTAAAAAACTTGTGATGTGTTGAATTGCAGCTATGAAATTGGTAGCTGACTAAACTTTTGTACTGCTCAAATTGTGGTACATCATGACAAAGGGATTCTATTGTGGTTTTAATTCAGGTGTTATGCAATAATATTAGCACTTTTTGACCTAGAGAGGAAAACTTGCTCTTTCTCATCCTTCTGGGTGTGTATCAACATTTGTAGTATCACCGGCAGATCAAAAGATCAAGAAGTTGACCCAGTCCCCATTGGAATCAGTTTCAGGTGAATTTAATCAGCTCTTAAATTGGTAGACTGAATTATCCTGTTCACTAGAGTCTACCTATGCAGTCTGGAATTGACTTCTTTTATCAAGAGCTTTGGATATTGTGCTGGTGTGATTCCATTTGCTCCTAACTTGCTTTTAAAGCAGTATGTAATTACAGAAGACATATTGCAGTTTCCTTCGTGCAAAGCACTGCAATAGGCTAGTTGCATAGGGCCATCTGGACAGTTCAGGAATTTTTAGCTTTCATGTTACAGTCTTATGTGATTGTTCAACAAAATATTTGTAGTCTGATTTCAAGTTATTCCACTACTTTCAGTCTTGGAATTTGGCTTATGAGTCTGTTTACTCTTAACCTAAAATAAAATATGAATTCTTCTTTCACTGTCTTTATAGAAATTCCTTCTTGGGACAACCATTTAAACCACTGCTATATATTTGTGCTTGCTGTCTGTTTGAGGAAGAAATAAAGCAATCAGGATGAGAGTTAATTTTTGATTATTTTTTTTTTTTTTCCCTGATCCTCTCTGTTGAGATCAATGGGATAAGAATCCATGCATTAACACATATTGGGAGTATTCTATTACTCAGTTGGACATCTGTGATTGGGACATAAGCATCTATTTTAATTGTTTAAACAAAAAGAAAAATAGTAGTGGCCATGTATAAATCTGTCAAAATGTATATTTTTTTTTTTTTTTTTTAACAAATATTTCAATCAACTGCATTCATGGAGTTGTTTTTATGTCTGGGACATACTACAAGAGACTTCAGCAGCCTGGGTGTTTTTCAGATGTGTGTTACAATGTTCATGATCTGTCTGTCCAGGTTCCACTGGTTGAAATCCTACCTGCCTTATTGCCATGTTTGTTTGCAGTAATAAGATAAAAAACAGTGAAGCCAGGATTTTACCGCACTGACATGGCTGGTAACTTTCTAGCCTGTTTTTAGGTCTCTTTACATATACAGTCCTTGTTACAGAAGAATATCACTTGGTAGTGATTAATATGGATTTAACTGGAGCCCCAGCCAAAGCAGTAGCCATATTCCACCAATCTTTCCCAACAGATGTGTTCAGAGGAAAACTCGGCTGTGCGCAGCTCTTGTCCCAGTGGCATTGGTGGTGCAGGGGTGGGAAGCGAGTCCTGATCCCATAGGGTATGTGACCATAGTTGATCACTGATCAGCCTGGCCCAGAGTGTGAAGGAGCCACTGGGACAGCCATTCTGAGCTGCTGCTCCTCAGAGCAGAGCTCCTGCAGGCAGGAGTTCTCCCTGGGATTGGGAGCTCCTCGAGGGGAGAGCCCTTCTTGTGAAGGTCACACATTGGGTCGTTGGATATAGACTATACGAGTCTATAACAGTGTAGTGGTGAGTATGTTACACCCCGAACCTGTAGCTGATGCAGGAGGTGGCTGGTCTCTTCTCTCAAGCAACAAGTGATAGGGCAAGAGGTAACAGTTTCAAGCTGTCCGGGGGTGGGGGGTGTGTTGCACTGGATATTAGGAAAAATTTCCTCCCCCAAAAGGTGATCAGGCATTGGAACAGGATGCCCAGGGCAGTGGTGGAATCACTATCCCTGGAAGTGCTCAAAGCCGTGTAAACAAGGCCCTTAGTGACATGGTTTAGTGGTGGACTTGGCAGTGCTGGAATGGTTGGACCTGATGATCTGAGGGGTCTTTTCCAACTCTCATTCTATGATTACCCACTTGAGTCATCCAAGTAAAAATTTGCTGGCTCAGACCTTATCTCATTATTGTAGTGCTTGAGCATAGTTGCGTGGAGCTCTGCAGGGTCTTTTAACCACGGTGATGATAGTAAGTATATTGTGAAAGTAATTGTAATGTGTAATATGTAATTACATGTAACGTATAATTATTTCATAATAGAGAATTGTAGGAAGTATTGCAAAGGTAATTAAAATGTTGTTCACTTTTATATTTTTAAATTCCCAGTTATCACCTTTCTTTGACTTACAAACTAAGAAAACTTAATTGTTCTCTAACATACTATTAAAATGTAGTCTTACTTTATCTTCATTTTATTTTGTTTCCAGGTGGAGGCATAGCTGTTGGAACCCTTCTTCTTATTGGTTAGTATAGAATATATAGATAAAGCCATATTCTGATGGTTTTTGTGGTTTTTAATGTATTTTAGTTAACCTATCTTTTCACTGTTTTTTAAACTCTTGCTTTTAGGAAAGTGTAACTTTCGGCCCGCTTCACTTTGTATAGCCTTCAAAGTGGACTACTGTCTATTTCAAGAATTACTTGAAGTGGATCAAACACTTTCAGGCAGTTTTGACTCCTCAAGGAGAATACTGCAATATTCTTTTTGAAAGCAGGGCATTTAGCAAATTTCAGGAAAATTTTCAAATTATTTAATATTTTCTAAGGTCCCCTATTTCCTGTAAGCTTCAGACTGTGTATCATCTCAGAGTTGATTGGTTAGTTTTTCAGTTTGGCTTTCCGAGGAAGCTGTGAAATACAGAATATTTTAATCTTTTGATTGCTGAAATCAAATGAGAGTAAGCTATTGAAAGCCAGCTTTCTATCAGGATATGGATGAGGCACACTGAGATGATTAAATAGTTTACAACAGAATTCCCTTTGCAGATTACATTGAAACTGTCTGGTACCATGTCTCCATTGCATCTGAGATGCCCAGATTTCCTTTCTGTTTGAAGTGTAGCATAGGGGAGAAGGACTGTTGTGCACATACATCTTGTCTTCATATCGCCTTGGTGTGTACCAGACATAGAGTCAAGAAACATTTCCCAGGCCCCTCAGTTTAAGCATAGCAGCCAAAACTACAATTGTGAGGGACTTACAATTGTGAGCACTTACAGCTGTTAAGTGCTTTACAGTTTCAGCATATATCAACGATCATTGTTTCTGAAGAGGAATTGTAGGATACCACCTGATTTGTCACATTGGTTCATTAATCTTGGGCTTCTACTACAAAACTACTTCAAAATGGTAAAAGGGCTGAATAATATAAATTTTAATATAAAATCATAAATTTGATTTTAGTTGATTTTTTTTTCTGGTTTAAATGTTTATCAGATTAATAGGTCTTACGAGAAACTTTCAAGCTTGTTGCATTCCTAGCAAAAAGAGGTGATAGTACAGGGGAAAAAATGAGTTTATTAGAGAAACACCTGTAGTTGTATGGCTTGTTACTTTAAAGTACTTTGATGGCTACTTTCATTTGTGCATTTTATCCATGGTTAGAGACAGGTGTTACTGTCTCACTGAATCTTAGAAAATCTTGATTTTTACATAAGGTATATAAATCAGTGTATGTTGTGGTGCAGATTAAGTCATTTGAATAGGTGGCTGCCAGAAAAAATAACTGACATTACCTAATTCCATGCAGACCTCTGTTTGTGTAAGAGTTACTGTTCGAGTTCACATTTTTTGAGAACTTTTTTTGAAACATTATTTGAGATACAGTAGTTCACTGTTGCTGAAAGAAGTTGTTCAAATTCTTCTCCCCATTCATGCCTGTGCAATTTTGTTGTTCCTTAAATTGACGGTAGTGCTTTTCAACTTTCAACTCTCCCAGGTTGACAGAAAAATCACCCATGCAAAGAGTGGAAACTTTTCTGTCTGTTTACTGACCTGAATCGGGTCACTAACATGAGGTGAGTACCAGAGCCAGCACAAGGGAAAGAGGAATTGCACAGTGAGGACTAGAAGAGAAAGTAGATGCCCTTTGTCAAGGCAGAAACTGCCAGTTAAGCTCAATTTTCTCATGAAATTTCATCCAAATTTCTGTGAATTTGGGAAAAATTACAGGTTTCTCTCTTACTGCTTTTAGTGAAGATCTTTCATTTCTCAGTTTGAGAAGAGCTGCAATCTTGCTATAGACAAAGGAAGAAGAAAAAAAATAGAACCTATCATATTTTATACATCAGAGATTAGTTTTGATTTTTCTTCCCATTAAAATATTCACTGACCCTTCCAGTAGATGAACTGAGTGGCACCAAATGAACCTACTGGCTGGAAGATTGTAACTAAACAAAAAACAAGTTCTTCAGGTGGTGTGCAAGTGGAATACGTCACCATAGACTGTTGTGAATGTAAAAAAGTGTAAATGTAAAAAAAAATCTTGGTCACAGTGGAAACTGGGCAGCATGATGGAAGAGAAAGAAATTTGCATTACTAAGTGAATACCAAGTTCAGCTAAGAAAGTCCTTGAGTCCTCTGAATGGTGTGAGGCTGAGCAAGTACTTGGGTAAAGCATCGCATTTGCTTGTTCAGTTCTTATTACCTCTTCCTAAATATCTGCTTATGACTACTGTTGAGCATCAGGTTAGATGTCTCCTTGACCTGACCTCAGTGACACCAGACAAAGTGAGTGCAGTGACAGTGGGCAGTGTGTTCTAATGAAAAAGATGACAAGACTCAGTGATTTCAAAATGGGAGGATATTTACCTCATTTTTCTCTTTCCCCCTCATCTGTCTGCATAGCTGGCAATACTCAGTGGTGGGGTTTAATTTACTTATCCTTTATGTTGGTTATTTGTGATCGAATATCAAACTTAGCTTCACAAAAACATGAAAGAGAAGCTCTCTTTTAGTTTTGAAAGCTAATTTTTTCCCCAAATAAGACCTACCATGTATTGTTTTGAAACATGTAATTATATACAAAAAGTCTTAAAGAACTATATTTATTCATGAGTCATTAATTAAAAATTTTTAAACTAAGTTTTAAAGTTGGTGCAGATAGAATTATTAATTGCATTGTTAGAATATCCTGTCAGTATCAAAAAAAAATATCTGTGAAGAGATTAGGCAAGCTTAATATTATACAGGATTGAAGCTGTCAGTGATAAACCTCCTAGGAAGATCTTTTGCGTTGTACTCCAAATGTTATAAAAAGGTTAAATTCTTTCCCCTTCCTTCAACATTCTCTAAGGCAAGAATAAATTGCATTACTTTTGGATTAGCTCCCTTTGCAAATTAAATGCTCATCTTCATTATTTGACACGTTATCTTGGTTAATTTAACCGAATAATAGTAGATTCAGGGTATTAAAATATTTATTGTAGCTGTTGTGTTGTGTTCTGAAGATGCAGTAAAGGCACAGGTTACTTGCCAAGACTGCAAACTATTGTTTGAAATATAAGTGCACAATTTTTTAAAACTTAATTCGTATCAACAAGCATCATGATTTTCAGTTGAACTTAATTCTATCATATATTCGTTTGAAAGTGTTCTATTTATATGAGAATTAGAGAATTGAGCCCATGGTAGTCTCATGCAAGATTCTAGCTACTAGAGGAGCTTGAAATTTCCTGGATTTTGTCCATGCAACAAAAAATGTTTTGGATTTAAACCAGTACTTTAGTTGCAGAAATTAGTGGTTTTAGGAGAAGTGATAAAGCAAGTATTCAGACTCTGCATGAAATTAAATTTTAACGCAATCAAGCCAGTTTGTTCAGTATGAATGTGAGGCAACTTGTGGTCTGGTTGATACACTGGAGGGAAGGAATGCTGACCAGAGGGACTTTGACACACTTGTAAGGTGGGCTGATTCCAACCTGATGAAGTTTAACCATGACAAGTGCAAGGTCCTACGCTGGCACAGCTCCAGGTTGGGCAGAGAAGAGATTCAGAGCAGCCCTGTGGAGAAGGACTTGGGGGTGTTGGTCGATGGAAAAATGAACA
>JANRGW010013582.1:13442-30995 GCA_024733675.1 Psilopsiagon aymara
ATAGGACAAGGGGTAACGGGTTCAAACTTAAACAGGGGAAGTTTAGATTGGATATGAGGAAGAAATTCTTTAAGGGTGATGAGGCACGGGAATGGGTTGCCCAGGGAAGAAAGCTGTGAATGCTCTATCCCTGGCGGTGTTCAAGGCCAGGTTGGACAAAGCCTTGGGTGACATGGTTTAGTGTCCCTGGGCATGGCAGGGGCTTTGGAACTAGATGATCTTAAGGTGTTTTCCAACCCTAACTATTCTGTGATTCAGTAATAATAAGTTGCTTGTTGTTTTGTCATAAACTGCTTCAGATTAGCTTTCTAGAAGAATCTCCCCTTTCAAAACAAATAGAATGGATGTTGATTAAGCACACTCCTTTCCCCCTGCTCTCTCCAGTGTACTTCAACCTGTTGCCTATCTGTTTTACCAGCCTTGGGAAATGTTTCCAGGAGGATGTTTTGGGTTTTTTTTACATAGAAGCCTTGTTTATATAATGCATTCTACTTAGTGAGTTACAGCACACTCAAATAGGTCTGTCCTTGGTACCTCATAAGAACCCATCCTTACCTACCTTTAAGATGCTCTAGTTTTGACAAGGTTATTAATGGCTACATGTTTTAAAGATTTACCAGTAGGAGGTTTTTTGTTGGTAGCTGAGGTCAATATTGAAAGTTAAAGTTGTCTGGTTAAAAACAGGTCTATACTTGTACATTTGAAGCCTTGAAGCAGTTTTAGCTACTTTAATTAGCTACTGTTATTCTTGTTAGACATGCACTTAACCTGAATGGTAAGAGCTCTCTTCACTTGTCAATATAATTGAATTTATCATCTATTTAAGGCTGAAAATTCAATCTCAGAAAAGGTACAGAACAGTGATTTGCTAAATATAATTCTACAAAATACAAGTTACCAGAATTCACCTTCCTGAGAAGTATGGCCAAATGCCAAATATTGTTACTTACATGTTTGACAACTCCGTTTTGGCATGTGCTAATTAAATGCAAGTGACACAAAGTACATCCCCTCAAGCTTAGTGAATGTGGGCATTAGTAAAGTACCTTTTAAATGGAATTTCAGATTATTAAAATAATCACATTTTATAACCTGCAGCAATTCAGAGAGATGTTTCATAGCTTCAGAAAGACACACCTTAGGTCACAGTACCACGCTGTAGAACTATCTGGTAAAAAAATGATCAATACTGATAGGCTGTGACAGGCTTTTGGCAGCTTTAGGGCAACCTGTCTAGACTCTGTACAGAGAAAAAAAAAAATCAGCTATCTGTACATTACATTGTTGCAGTCTTTTTCTTATAGCTCTCATCATTTTAAGCAATTGTACTATAAATTGCATCTCTAGTCTTTCAAAGATCTTCATACTGTTTATTATACTGATTTTTAAAAGTTGGCTATTTTAAATACTATCTTTGCATATTTGTTGGATGGTGGTTTTTCTTCATCCCATTTTGTTCCTTTTCAAGTCACGGTGCTTATTCTCCATCCCTCTCTTGGAACATGAATACCTGTGTGCAGAAGGAGCAGTTATGGCTAAATATTGTTCCTTAAGGCCACGTATTTACATATGCATACACAAAAATCTCACCTATAATTAGGTGAGATTTTTGTCATTAATTTTTATATGTTATATATTTACAGTGCCTCACTTATATCTGCTTACTTTGTTTTCTGTGCCCTAGATAAACTCCACTGTCTTAAAATTTTGTTTCTAATTCTGTGACCCACTGATTTGTCTGCTACAGACAGTCCATGCCCAAAAGTGTTGAGAATGTATCTCGTGTTCAGTAGCCTGTACAGTGCAGGGGTGAAAAGAGCCATAGATAGGCACTGGTCTTTATCCATAGTTTTCAGCATGCTTATACGTTGGAATTCATTGCACTGGTACTGACAATACTGCTTTTTCTTTGTGACTCTTTTATCCATGAAAGAATTCTGTTGTGGAAAGAGACCAACGGATAATGATCACAATAAACTATTTTATTTATGTCCTTATCTGTAGGATAAGAAGAGGTTTTGTCCTGGCAACAATATGCATAACTTCTAGGTAAATAATGTCTTTTCCTTGTATAGTTTTACGCTTCAGTAGTTACTCACCTGCTACTTAGCTGTAGAACACCATTTGTTCAAAAAGAATCAGAGAAGGCTGTGGACTGGTGTGTGACTTGCAGTGACTGGACCCAGAGAAGAGTCTGCAGCTGCTAGAGTCCTACTTGTTTATGTGCCTTATTAGCTAGAAGTAAAGTTCACAATGAAGGCTGCTGACAAGGCAGCTCTTCAGTATGGAGGCTAAGAATAGAGATTGGGCCAGGCTTGTCTTAAGTATTTGACTGACTAAAATGTGCTTAAGTGTTAGTTCCTACACGTACAAAATGGATTTTCTTTTGGATGAAGGTGTACTAATAAAAATGACAGTTTGAGACTTTATCCTAGCCTTCAAAATAGTAAGTCTAAGTGTTATCAGAAAACAAGTATACTTAAAAGTCTTTCAGTTTATCTGTGAAAGTAATCAGTAAGCTGCTGAAGTACCTGTGCTAAATGATTTGTTTATTTATTTACAAGAAAGTTGTACTCCTGTGGTTTTGAATAGTAATGTAACTTGAAGCCAGGCTACAATGGATGCTATCAGAAAAGCCCCATATGGGTGCACTTTAGATCTTTTGAATACCACAAAAGTTTAGTGACCTAGAAATGAATCAATAAAAAGCCATCCTCTATCTGACAAATTGAAGAACTGAGGGATTCTTACAGATGCATTGACTTTGACAATCCTAGATTCACTGTTTGTAAAGGCTTTCTGAGACACATTTAATCCTTAGAGTACTGTAGCAGACTATAAGGTGTTTTATATTTAGATCAGTCTCCAATAGTTCATTTCCTATTTTTATTTTAATTTTACTGTTTAAAGTTTACTGAAAATCAATTCAGGAAGACCAAAGGAAATGCTAATGCTACAATGACATGTCCTTATACAGAATTTAAATGCTTTTATTTGGCTAAATTGAAAATTCCTTACTGTTTTGAAAATCATGCTTTGAAAGGGTATGGCAGTGTAAGAACCTCTCTAGTCCTGTTATATTACAAATAAGTCTATTACTCAAGAAATTGAATTATAATCTTAGATGGAATAGTGAAAGGGTATATATCAATGTTCACTTCTACAGTTTGTTTTAATATTTCAGTGTTTCAAATAAAATTTGAGTAAAAATTCTTCTTAATTACTATAACCTTATTTCCTCTTAGTTCAGTTAAACAATGAGCACACAGTATGATTTCTTACATTTATCCATGATTTATGGACTTTCCATGTTACATTTGGCACAAAATTGAGTATGTTGTTCACTTTTTAATGAATATTTAATATCAAAACAGTGATCCAGAAAGACTCTCTGTATAGTTGCACACTCAAACCATAAAATACTTGGGCCAATTGAGATACTGGCTTATACTTTATTAAATGTAATGTAAGCTCTGTCCATATGCAATACAACTCAGTATCTCTGTGCCTCAACTGGGGAATGTTTTTGATTCACCAAGGATGACGGCTTAGGATTCTTCCAGAGCACCTGACTAGTGGTCCTTTTCCAATTTCGTTCAAAGGAAGGGAAGTCTAACAAAATTTTCTCCCTCCACTGACAGGTTGCATGGGAGGCTTGGTGGCTTCTTTCAGGTAGCTCAGACAATTTAATTAATTAATTAATTAGTAGATAACATGCTGTTATTTGATTTCTAGTGAGCATTTCTTCTTAAATTTAGAGCTTCATAGATGAAGGCTAGCCCATGGAAGTCAATATACTGTGAACAGCCAAAGCATAAGCAACTAGAGAGAGCAAATGCTTAGGGGTGTAGGAGCTATATGTATGTGTTCCTGGACTCCAGTTACAAGAGAGAATTACTCTGCTTATTGTGTTTTGTTTTCCTCTTGTTGAAGCAGTTTAAGATGTTAGCAGGCTCGAAAGACTATGCTTACAAAATAAGACTGCAATTCCTCTTCAAAACTTTTGACAGTGCCAGTTTTACTTTTTCCTTCTGCAACAGTACTTCACTTTTACCTGAATTGAGTCTTCTCTCAATCCTGTTCTCATACATGGATCTACATCTTTGGTTATGGCACAATGTGTGGAGCTCAGTTACTAGGAAACAGTTCTTCAGTACCCCAGTTAATAGCTTTTTAAGCATGCAAGAGTAAGCTGTATAAAATATTTAATTACGAGCTCCAAACTCTCAAGAAAATTGGAGTTTGTATTTCTGTGATGCTTTTGGAAACGAACCCTAATGAAATCTTAACAAGGATCCCACGCTGTCAACAGGAAGCTTTTGTCAGCACTGAACTTTCCATGGTACTGATCTGTACATATTTTTCACTAGACTATTATTTTTACAAGGTGTGTTATTGGAAGTACATTAGAAGGTTAGTATGGCCTGCTAGGCAGGTTAACAGTATCAGAGGTAAATTATATTAATACAGTCTGAGTTCTTAAAACCCTCAGGTTCTACAATAAACTGGCTATATCAATGGCTAGTATTAGGAGCAAGAGTGTTGTAATTACTGTATTCTCTTTGGTCTATTTGGACATCAAGTTTTATGGAATTTACTGTCTTAGGGACTATGTTTTAAAGGATTTTCCTCTGTCTATCTTGAAGTGTTGCTTTAGAGTGATTTCAAGTTCATTTCTTGGCTTTAATGAAAGAGAACTTTTAAATAAGTATTTCTCCTTACCAGCAAAGTACGTAGTCTTGATGCAGTATCTTTAGGAATTATTTTGAAGAAGAAAAAAGAAATGAACAAAACAAATCTTCCAAATTTGAAGTTTATACCGTGTACTTTTTTTACCATAAAAAAAAAAAATAAATCCCAAATACTACATTTAAAAGTGAAATAAAAATTAAAAAAAGGCAGGAAATAAATTGTAGTTCATCCAGTATCCCATGGAGGATATCTCTGGAGAATTGTTCCTTTCCCAGAGAATTTGAAAATTTGTGGTTTGAATTTTTCTGTTGTTGACCTAAACACTGAAAGTGCCAGTACTTGTGCATGATATTAGGAGTGTAGAAGTACAACACTGGTTTTCGGTAATTTGTTTCAGAAGTTTCCCCGTTATTGTTAAATGTGCTTTCTCCTATTTGGGTGTATATCGCCTTTCATTCTTTCCTCCCAATCCACTTTATTGATTCTTTTGACTCTTAAGCTCTAAAGCATACTGTTGTGGTACATATCAAAGTTATATTCTTTTTTGTTTTCCTTCTCTAGTATTTTTACAAGTTTAGATATGAATGGCAACTTTCTAATTTTCAGCCTTTATTATTGCTTTTGTGGTTTTTTGTTTAATATTTTCGTATGTCATTTATAATAGGGAGGAAATTGTTTCCAAATCGGAGAAAGAAGGGATTAAGAGTCATGTTGGTTCTGTATAAAGAAAATCTATGTCTCTCTGTCTTTCTGCCATAACATCCCTGTGTGTTATCTTCCAGCAACCATATTTAACATGAAAAAGTGAAATGTTACATGTTGCATTTACTTTTCTCCTGGACAGAATATTTCCTATATCTTTCTAAATAAATGGCAGGAATACCTGTTCCAAAGAGCATGACCTAAAGTTTTACTGGACTTATTGCTAATTAATCAGGTAGTTATATTGCTAAGAATTCTTTTTTGCTAAAAATAACATTGCTGTTATTTGTATTTCCTAAAAATAAAGGAAATCAGGGATGATTCAAATTTCATTTGCTGTTTACTCATTCACTTTCACTTCCCCCGTAGTTTTCAATTATGGTAATTTTGTTTGTTTGAAGCTCATTAAGACTCTCAAATTCTGGTAGTTCTGATACTTAACATGCAACAAAGAAGCCAAAGGAAATGCTGGCCTTTCTGAAGTCAGTGGGGTTTGTATTTTTATTTCAGTAGTATTCTATCCACAGTGTCTGTCAACAAGTACTCTCTCACTTCTTAAACTGTAAGTTTATGTATGGTTTGAATGTTTTAATAGTTTTGCTTTGCTTACCTTTCAGAAACGTTGCAGATTGTCTGTGTAGCCATTTGTTTTGTCTGTTTTTGTAGTTTTCAGTTTTGAAATGAAGGTGTAAGGATATATCTATAAGAAATTATACCTTTCTATAGCTTTAGCAGGCCAAATATAATTAAATTTTGAAGGGCATCTGTTAGTAGATGCTTTAAGCAAGTTGATTAATATTATAAGCATTAAGAATACAAATATTAACATGGTTCTCCTAAATTAATGAACTCCCTTCCCATTAAACCTAATCTTAGTTGATACTTATGGGAAACCTTATTAGGAAGATACTGCTGTAACCTACCCATATGTTAGAATCCAATACTTGATTGGATCTGTGAAATGATATTGAAAAATGAGGAATACACTCTAATCAATCATTATTTTTTAAAGTTTTTATATCGTATTTTACCTGTTATCTCTGTTGTATGTTATATACTGTAGGAGGTGGACCAACAGAGGGCTTTTACAGCATTGTGAAAATGAAGGTGGGCGATTTATCTAACAAAAAAACCCCAGAAAAATAACCAAAAATAAAATCCATTTGTTCTTGTTTTCACAGAGGAAGATAAATATGGTCTTTACTCCAATTTGTTGTTCAAGTATTTTCTTGCAGAGGGAGTTGTCTGTGGACATGACTTATTCGTTGCTTCTGCTAAAGAGCACCCTGACAACATCTTAAAGGTAAAGAATACTCATAAATTTTTACAAGTAAAGCTGTAATTTCTTGATGACTTGAAATATATTTTAAAGTGCATATATGGTGTAGAAAGAAATTAATCTTGGTGATTCATAAGAATCAAACAAACTAACTGGGTTAGGTGAATGGTTTGGGTAAACCCAAAAGTGTGCAGTTTCCACCTCCCTAGGAGGAAGAGTAGTTAAGCTGCTTTCAGTATATTGTGGTGGAAACAGTGTACAATTTGTATAGATACTTTTTTGTAGCTTCCCATAGAAAATAAAAATATAATTTAACCTCTTTATGATTTCCTTTACACATACTTTTCATTCTGTCTTTTTTCTACTAGGAAGCTTGGCCAGTTTTGGATAGGTTATATAGAAAGGTTCCTTTCAGACTTAAGTGTGCTTCTAAGCAAACACTGATAGTTTCCATTATCAGGAAACTGTATAAGGGAAAAAGCCTAATCAACAATGAAAAAAATGCTGAAGTATGAGGATAATCTTACCAAATGCCATTAAATATTTTGCATCTCTCTAAGGCTGTTTTTTTCTAATATCAGATGTAACGTATAATTTACTCATTACTTCTGCATCAAGTGAAGTTTGGCAATTTCCTTAAGAGTGTTCAGAGACTATTTCTGGACAAAATGATTACTTTTTTCCTACCTTGTGATGATATATTCTGTGCCTAATCTATTCAGTACTGTCTTCAGTGTTCAGGAAAAAATATGTTCTTAATGAAATTGCATGATTGTGGTTATGAAAAATCTTAACATGTTTTTAATGAACTTCAGTCTCAAGAGGGTTTATTTAGGGGTGAAATATTTATAATTTGTTCATGTGGTTTAGAATATAGCATGAACAAATAGATTGAAATTTTAGTTTGAAGTATGAATTACATAAGAACATGTTATAAGGAAGAAGTTCTTTACTGTAAGGGTGGTGAGGCACTGGAATGGGTTGCCCAGGGAAGTTGTGAAATGCTCCATCACTGGTGGTGTTCAAGGCCAGATTGGACAGGGCCTTGGGTGACATGGTTTAGTGTGATATGGCCCTGGGCATGGCAGGGGGGTTGGAACTGGGTGATCTTAAGGTCCTTTCCAACCCTAACTATTCTATGATTCTGTATTTTTGAATAATACTTGTTTTTAAAAAACTGATGATTAAGGCATTGGCTGTACAATATGTGATGACTGCAGTTGCTCTTCTCTTAAAATTTAAATCATTCAAATAAATGTTTTCATTGCATTGCATGAAAACTGCTTAAAATAGAGTAGCTAGCATACATTTTATTCTTCTTTCTTTCACCTTTGAGTCAGTCGTTCATAGAATATTAGGTTTTTCCTAGCTCTGGTTCTTATGCTTTTTCAAGTCAACCGACAGACGTTACTGCATCTCTCATTCTTGCGCCAGTTTGAGTTTGTGATCATTCTGACTTACTGAGCTCTGATGTCTTATTTAGAATAAGTTTTCCTTCTTACTTTTCAGGGGTAGATACTGGGTAATAATACTTCATTCCTCTGGTGTAACTTCATAGTGGTGTTACTATAAAGGATTATAAATGAAAGGACAGTATTACTACAGGAAAGCTGAGGAAAACAATTTTGTTTTCTTCCTCTATTTGTGTGTTTATATATATCCAACAGTATGTATATGTTTATGCATATCCAGCAGTCTGTGCTTTTCTGCTGTTACTGTGACTACTCAGCACTTCCTTTGCTTAACAGACAAGACGCAGTAGAGTTGCTTTCTCTGGTTTCTATTGCTCTCTGAAATTGCTTCAGTGAAATAACCCTGTAATGTGCTAGGCATCAATCTAAAAAACTACACTGGGAAAGCTTAGGCACTTCTTGAAATGCCAGTATGTGTTACCTAAAATACATTATTGCCTCACCTAGAAAAAGGCTAGTGTTGGCCACAGTTAGGTCTGCAAATCACAAAAGTGGAGGAATTTTCCCTGCAGCTGCCTCAGTTGGCTTTTTTAGAAGAGAGAACCTTCAGGTATTTCAGGAAGTCCTCTACTGTCATAAAAATTAGATTTTGGGGATTTGGATGTCTCCATCAGATCAGGATTTTAATATAACATGTCTGACCATTGAATAACATTGCATTTTATTTAATGCGACTGTATTCATTACTGAAAAGGCAATGTAAATAATGGTACATGTTGAACTGAATTATACACTTTATGCTTGTTTTTTATTGTATAAAATTCTAGTATGAATTCAATATATATATATATAACTAGTATTCTAATTAATGTGTGGTTTCTGTAATGGCAGTTTATTAACTGCCTTATGTCCATATTGTGTGGTCAGTCTATCTATACATTCTGTTCTTTGCTAAGATGCCATAATTGCCCTATTCTAATTTTGTGATGTGATTGGAAGTTTCTTGAACCTATAACCAAGACAAATATTGCTGGTAGTAAGAAGGGGAAAAGACTTTCTTAGAGACCATAATTATCTTGAAATTGTGTGTAACTAAAAGACAAGTAGAGGATAAAAAGCCCTGATCAGCTGCCTAAGTTATATTATATTACCACCCACCAATTTATCCATCATCCTTTGAAAACATATTCATGCCTTTTGTAGTCAAAGCTCCTTCAGGAAACTGGCATTAAGACATAATGCTGAAAAATTATACACCTCTGGTAAAACTTACTGAACTATACATACTGGTTTTTAGAAAGTATTTTAAATATTTGAGAGCATTTCTGTTAAATTTATGTTCCTCAACAAAAGGCAACATTTTACTGTAAGGGCATAAATACTTGGAATAGTATATAATGTAAGAAACAGTATGGTATACTTCTGTGATCATAAAATAAAACTGGTTGCATAGGTAAATGGAAAATTAATAATAAAATAACAGAGGGAAACGTTATATCTTAACATTCAGTTTTCAGTACAATACTGTATTAAGCTTAGACCACAAATTATGATAGGCTTTTAAGTGCTCAAGTTTAAAACCAAAGAGAAATTAGTAAAGTAGATCAGGTTTTTTTCTTGTATCATATTTCCTTAAGTTCACTGCATTTAGTGACTATACCTTTTTTTATAATTTAGCACTCTAAAGTTAATGCCAGTTATTTTGAAGTTGCATATAGTGTATGTGTTTGAGAACATACAGATTTAAGTATAGGATTACAGTTATTACAAAGGAAATCTTCAACGCTGTTATGCTTTTTACAAGAAACAGCAAGCAAGGGAGTTGAATGTTTCCTTGAGCTGTAGCCAAAATTAGAAAAGGCTTGCATCCCCTTTAAGTTAGGCTGGGTATCAGAGTGACTTCTGGAAGCCATAAAAACACAGTAACTGTTTAACAGCTTAGTTCTTCACACCTCTTCTCCTTGTTAGTGCCAAAGTATGGTTCCAGTCTTAATAATGAAAAAAAAAAAAAAAAAATCTGTGTGGTGGCTGCATTTCTGTACTTCTCACATTTTCTGCTTCAGATTTGGCACTAAAATTCTAGAACTACCAATAGAAAAATATATTTGCCTTTTTTCCTAATTTTTTCATCTAGACCTTTCAGGAGAACTGATTCTCACAAGATTTAGTGAGAAAAAGTTGGATTATATTTGCTAGTTATGAGCTCATCTTAACAATAAACTGTGCTCTCTGTTAAGTCGCTTTTACTGGGGAGCCCGTGCAAAGTTTGACTCAAAAGGAAGGCTTACTGGCCATTATACATGCTGGGAAACAGAAAACAGCATCCACTGAAGCCCAGCAGTTCCCTTGTGGGACCCTTGGCAATGTTACATCAATGACCATTGAACTGGGAACATGGAAGCATGAGGTGAAAAAATGAGAGTTTGAGAGCTGCTCTCTAGACCTGTGTCTGTTCATCTCCTATGGAAAAGTGTTCAGCTTTTCCAGGGGAAAAATACTTCGCTGAAATAAACTTTTTTTTTTTTTTTTTTAAAAATCGCACAACTTTGAGAAAATGATTACTGCTTTTCTATAGAATTTCTGGTTTCAAACTGGAATTTTAGTACAGAATACTTCTGGACTCCTTTGAGATTGCCTTTTATAGGTTCTTGTACAAGAAGAGAGGATAAAGAACACATCCTTCAAGAACAAAAATGTATTTGAACATAATCTGTGAGCCTACTGCATATTGTGGAATGCTTTTCCTAGCTCTCCTATAGAGAATAGGCTTCTTAGAAGGAAATGTGTTCCAAAAATTTTACCTCCAATCAAATCCTTTGTGGCTTACCATAATATGGCATAAAACATTATTCACCTTACACATCTGGTATCTATCATTGTACATCCAGGTTTGAAACTGAGCAAATGCGCAAACTGTTTGCTCTCTGGAGATTCTTTTGAGTAAGTAAAGCTCTTATTGTGCCCAGGTATCAGATACACAGCTTCAGTGTGTTTGCTAGATATATCCTGAAGTCAAGTCAGTCAGGAGACACGACGCTACTGGTGTAGGATACCACAGTAAAAGGTCAAAATGCAGCATCACTTGATGGGGAAGCTGGCAGGTCACATGAAGAAGTGTAATGGTTTATTAAAAAAACAATGGGGAGAAGATCAAAAAAAAGTAAAATCGCCAGGAACAAGTTGAAAAGATCTCAAAACAAAATTCAAAGTACATTTCAAATACAGCATTTTGGCTTAAGTGTGTCATTTGGAAAAGAGGCAAAAAATCCCCCTCCAACAAACTGGTTATACTGAGTGGAGCTGAGGAACACAAAGTGCATACTTACTCTTTTCCCACTGAGAAGATGAATGCAGAATGAGTGTAGCAAAATGTACTTCTGCTATTTCCAGGGTTATTAAAAAAACCAAACAAAACAAAAACAAAAAAAAACCCAGCAAAACAAAGAAAAAAACACCAAAAAACCAACAATAAGCAACCCACTGAGCCTCAGTGTTGTATTACTGTGTATGCAAACAACCTCTTGATAGGAAGCATAGCTGTCTACGTGGACTTTTTTATCCCAGCAAAGTACTGTTAGCCATTATGCTTACATTTTTCGCTATAGATGTGATTCTAAAACATTGTTTTGTCAAAGGGAAGAATGGAAACCTGAAAGAAATGAGCAGGCTGGTGACTAGGGCTTACCAGGCTTCCATTTTCAAAGAGAGCTTAGTCTAACTCCTTCTCTCTTCACTATCTGGTGTTGGGAAAGAAGCCGTGTATGAATACAAGAGGTATTCTGTCTGTCATTTGACATTTTTAGGTGCTACATAAAGAAATTAAAAGCGAAACAACTTGAAAAGTAAAAATACATATGCAAATAGGGCTGCATTCCTATTATCCTGTTTCTTCCCAGTGGTATTTTCAAAATATATGAGCTTGTTACAGTGATTCAGCTGTTGCATGCTGTTCAATGTTACCAGTTAATACACAGAAATCCAATTACAGTTACAGCACTTCTGAACTTTCCTGCCACCTATTATTTCTCTTCCTGAAGTGAAGATAGCCTTGTGGTACAAAGACAAGGACTGGAGCTAACCGTGGCAGCTGTCTCAGAATTTGAAAGTTTCTTTGAAAAGTCTAATTTCCTTACTATACAGCTCTTGCTCATCTGTTTACTTTTCTTACTTGCATGGTGGGTAAATAGAATATCTAATTATTTTTTTTTTTGTCTATTAAAACAAAGATGTTTTGAGTATATTATACTATATAATTTTCTGCATGACAAAACAGTGTTATAAACTTGAAAAAGAAGTTGTATGGGTGTGAAAGGATACTGGAAAAGAAATCGCTTCTCTTTAAAAAGGATGAAATCCTTTTAAGCAGTACCCACGCTGGGAACTCTCTAAAGTGTAAAGCTTAGTCTTTGTCAAAAGTTCTAACCAATCTAATAAAAAGATTTTACAGAACCAAAGGAAATAAATGTTTGGCTTAAATTTCAGTTTTCCCATCTAGCAGCCCTTGGCTGTTTATTACCATATTTTCTTTCATGATCTCAGTTATGAAATTGATCGTTTTTAAACACAGCTCTTACTTGGCCTGTTCAAGGTATCGTGAAAGTAGTAGCTTAAAACCGCCAAATGTTTAGGCTTCAGTGTTCTCAAATAACTATTTTACAAATCTACTTGGTAACTTTGTAGTATTTGTTTGCTCAATTAGTGAACTATTGCTCATGGTGCTAAAGGTGTTTGTGAATAATGCTGTTATTAGACCTGTTTTGGCTAGCTCATTATACATTGCAGCAGAGTTTACCGAATTTTGGCAAGGGCACTCATTTTTATTTAGTTTTTTCACATTACTTCTTTTACCAGGTCATTCTCTTTTTTGTTTTATTCATCTTTTACTTAAGCATTCATGAACTGATTCAGAAAAAGATTAAATGAAAAAAAAAAATCTAATCTTCTTGTATTCATTCCTGGATTTCAGTGTTGTGAGACAGCCATAGTGCAATGAAGTTACAGCAAAGGGTTCTGTGGCTTGACTGTGGAGTTCACTCCTGTGTATGTGAAGTAGAGAATATATTCTTATGGGTTAAAAAAAAAAATTAAAATTAAAATTACCCCTTCAAGTACTTTCTGTTAACCTTCTTTATTTCCTAACCCAGAAAAATATTACTTCCCTTTTCGCACAATTCTTATTTATCCTGAGTTGCCATCCATTTGGTCCTTTTGAATGTCAAATAAAAATTTCCATAGCACAGCCTTACCTGGAGATAGATATAAATCATTGTACAAGGGCCACTGAAAGGAGAAAAAATCTGTATCCAGTCATTTGTGTTCTTTAACAGTAGACCTTGTCTTCACAAGTGTTTGCAATCAAAATAGAATCCTCCCGCCTTATGGGAGTAGGGCCCTTAAAACTGACATTTATATAATACCTTATTGAAAAGAAAATATTTACCCTTCCTGACTTACCATCTGGTGTCCTCTAAATACTAAATATTAACATATTGAAAGAGAGCCTTAAATTCATGTGAATTTGAATATTGTTGCAGTTAAAGTTCCACAGTGAGTTGTACTCCCTTTGGTATTTTTTATTTCACATTTCCTTAATCATACCTATGATGATAGTGCATTGCAAAATAGCTGCATAAAACCGTGTGAACAACATATTTATTGATACATAAATAGATAATGTTTTAAATTCTTAAGTACTATTAATTATACAGTTATTGAAACCTCTAAGGATCAAAGGATTTTGTATAAGAGGGATTTCACATACAGCTTGGATTATGTTGCTAAATAATAGCACAGTAGTACTTCTTTAGAATTGTAAAATAGCTTAGAGAGGAGTATGATGCCTATAGTTGGTGTAATGCATTGGTAATTAAGAGGGTGTGAGGTTAAGCTTCATTAACTGCTGTGGGATTGTATCTTGGATTTTATTATCCCCTAGAGAACATAAGAAGCAAGAGAGGTCAAACTGTTAGAATCTGATTTTGCTTCGTGCATCTGCCAAAACAAGGCAGGCAAAATAATGTGGCAGCAAACACAGAAAGACCTGGCTTGCTCACAGGTACGGGTTGTACTCCACATTATTACAAAGATGAAAGATTTGTTAATGAAATTGTTTCTTTGCAATAAAGTCTTCATAAGCTCAGTTTGTAGAAGACAAATTTATTTTAGTTGCATTGTCCTTTAGTATTAGAGCTTTGGAAAATAATTTTCTTTCCCAAACTTTTTTTTTTCTTTTAAAACATAGCAACAAACCTCCTTCCCTCTTTCCTTCCTACTACATCTCACCTAGACAAAGACAAATGCCCAACCAAACCACACTTAATAACTTTTGACTTGTCTGCCTTTTTGTGTATTCATGTTGCAGAGCAAAGACTGGTATTTTAGTTGACCGCACGAAATGCTGTGGTTTTGGTCTTTTGGTGTTTTGTTTTTTTTTTTCTTTTTTAAACTAATGCACTGCTGTGTGCTTTGGATTTTAATATATGAGAGATTTATCTTTTGTTAGCCTGGGAGAATGTAGCAGTTCCAGGAGTTGACACACTGATGCCTCAAAATTGTCAGTCTGAAGGCTTTTCAAAGCTATATGATGTGGGAGCTGAGGTACTTTTAAGCAGAAATAGGTTAAATAGAGACACTACAGGCTGATAAATCAACTGTCCTTTTCTTAGTCTTTTGTTTAAATAACACTTCTATTTCCAAATTCTGGATGTAATTTTGGAAGTAACTTTTTAAGCATTTTCATTATCTTGTATTCTGAAATTCTGATTTTTATTCTAAGAATATAAAGGTATTTAAACCTATGCAGACTCACGATCCCAAATCCTATTATAACTTCTAATATTTTCAGCAGAATTTAAGTGCTGTTTCATTGTGATAGAGAAGTACAATTCTCAAACATAAATAATTATTTAATAAGACTGCTGGAAAATAGTGTGTTTCGAGTTTGTAATAAACCTGGGGGAAAAGGGAGTTGTGCTAAATCGCTGTTCCTGAGTCCACGCACACAAATATCTTGAGGAGAAGCCCAGGCTTACCTGTCCTAAAATGTTGCTCATAAATGTCTTCTGCTGCTCTCCTTACATGTTTTGCTGGGTAGTATGCAGTTCAGTTTTTATACAGCTGTGCCAGAAAAGCTGGTGTTCTGTGGCTAGTTTGGCTGCTGGTATGCTTCACCCTTTCCATAACTTTTCCTTCTAGTTTTAAGAACAGCCTGAGAATTGCTGACTATGTTGTAGTTCCTGGACAGTAATGAAGCTTTTCATGACATGGAAGAGCTATGAAGTATGTATCTAACAGCCAGCCTTTATCTTTGAGAGTATACCTACGTTATGACAGTGGGAGACTTTTTCTCACTTGGGTGCTTTGTGTCACTCAGGCATGGTCATGTTTGGAAAGAGCTGTTTCCTTGAAACAAAGAACATTTAAATATCTGTGTCAGAAGAGGGGAAAACCTTTTGCTCCAGTTACATTTATCATGAAGATAAAAAGAGGATATGCAGATAAAGATATTTGAATCGTTTCAATTTCAGTATTGCTCGTAAAGCAGGTATATGTAACTGTGTTCTTTGTCTGTAATTCTCCTCAGTCCCAAGCCTACTAACCAGTTCTAAGCTCTCCTCCTTTCCAAATGTGCTTGTGCAAAGACCTAGTTTTGAATATTATGGGCTGTGATGCATGAATCAGGACATCCTAAGGCAAAACATTAGCAATCATCTATGTATCCTGTTTAGTCTTTTACGAGGCTAATGAAGGCATGCACATTGACTTCTGGTCAACGGAGACATGCCTTCAAATTGCAGCCACATGTCCTGCCTCTCATACAGTTTAATGTAAATGAGACAGAAACAAGGGTAAACAGAAGCTGGGATAATTGCAGTAAAGTTGGGATGAAAATTGCAATCTTTATTAGTTCCATTCATTAATCTTTATCTATAGAATCATAGAATAGTTAGGGTTGGAAAGGACCTTAAGATCTAGTTCCAACCCCCCTGCTATGGGCAGGGACACCTCCAACTAAACCATATCACTCAAGGCTACTGAATCTAAACTGTGTTCAAATTACAGATAGACCATGAATAGTATTATGATTTTTTTCTCCTGTTTTTGCCTAAATACCACATCTTGGAATCTCTTTAACCAAGGTGGTGTACCAGGTGGAGCTCAAGCAATTGGTCTTCAAAATACCCATCAGCTTCAAAGGCAGACTACCTTTTCCAGATTGCGACTGAATTATGTACAGAGCCTGCTAAAAAGCCATGAGGTTCATAACCTCCCTATGTAAGAACAGGATTCAGGATATGTTTGCTTTAGAGCAAATTGTTTGTTGGGATAGAAATTATATGGCTGTGAGTCTTAAGAGCCCCAGAAATTAAGTCTCAGTGCATCATGTGAGCATGTTTCTTGCATAGGGGCAAGAAAAAGGTACATATTCTTCAAACATATTCTTCAGCTAAGTATGGTAATTATTAGATAATGCATTTTGGAAAAGCCACTGGGGAAATAGGAGTTGCTCTTGGTATGAGAGTGCTCCTGATTCCTTCTGTGGAGCAGCAAGGGACAGAGCAGCATAAACCTGATGTAAAATAATGTATATGATGACTGCCGTGGTAATAAACTATAGTAAACTGTATTGTCAAAAAAAAGGCTATTTCAGATGAATACTTAGAAGGATCTTTATTAGCTTCAGGTAAAACAATTTTTCCTTGATCTCTTAATCTGTTTCATTCTTAGGAGCAGTTAAGGCATACCGCAGTGCCTAATTGTGTTGCACTGATAGTGTGTCTGCCTCTGATTATTTTGGACTGAGGTTCTGAGTGTCAACAGCTAGCATTTGTAATGTCTCCCTTCCATATAGTGCTGTGTAAGAAAGTTTTGTTCTGTGTTTGACTGCAAGGCAAGAACTTTTTTTCAGCATTATGGGAGGGTATTGAAATAGCTTGTGTTTTATCAGTAATGCTTGGAGAATCTCTCACTGCTTACTGTCTTGACCTCTGTCACATTATGTGTGATGTATATAAAAAATGTATATAGCTAAATGTCACTGTCTCAAATTTGCCTTTGCCTGTTCTTATATAGTAACAATGAACTAGTAGTACAAGTGACAGGCCTTTGCAGTGATTCTAGAGGAGAAAAATATTAAATAGCTTGAAAAAAGTATTGGTAATGTTTTTCTTTTTACTTCCAGTAAAGGTGACCTATGCCATTTCCTGAATTTTTGCTTTGTGTTTGATGTGATGCCTGCTCAGTCAAAATACAGCATGGTGAGGTATCAGCTTGTTACATCAGTGGTAGAATCTGAAACAGGCACAAGCTCTGGGAGTTTGATGAAATGCTTAAGCAAGATTTCAGGATTTCTTCCAAACTTGTCTTGGCTGGCACTTTGTCGTGGTTTCAACTGTAAATCAGCCACGCAGTTTGCTACATGGAGAATCGAAAGAATGCAACTCCCACAGGTTGAGATAAGAACAGTTT
>JANRGW010013583.1:0-15794 GCA_024733675.1 Psilopsiagon aymara
AGAGACAGGACACCTGACCCAAACTAACCAAAGAGGTATTCCATACCACAGCACGTCATGCCCACTATAAAAACTGGGGGCAGTTACCTGGAAGAGCTAGATCACTGCTTGGGTAGGGCTGGGTATCGGTTGGCAGGTGGTGAGCAGCTGTATTCTCTTCCCTTGTTATTTCCCTTGTCATTATCGTTACTGGTGGTAGCAGCAGTGGTTTGTGTTATATCTTCATTACTGGACTGTTCTTACCTCAGCCCGTGGGAGTTACATTCTTTCCATTCTCCTTCCTCTCCTCCCCATCCCTCTGGGGTGGGGTGTGAAAGAGCGGCTGCATGGTTCTGAGTTGCTGGCTGAGCTGAAACCACAACAGACTGCAAGGAAGACAGGCATAGTGACCAAGCAAATCTTTTTTTTCTGGCTGGGGAGATGATACAGGGATTGCTGAGCTAAAGTATGGATTAACATGCAAAACAGATGCCATCCGCTGTGCTGGCTGAGAGGTGCTGTGGAAAAACAGAAATTCCATTTGGCCATGGTTCCCATAAGTCCATTTCTGTACTGGATTTATAGCTGTTCTGCTGCAAACATCTATTCCCCCAGAGGAGACCAAGTTTCTCCAGAAATCCACTTCTCAGTGGCAGCATGCATCCCAAGAAAATGCCAGAAAGAAAGCTGCAAAGTGAAGGAAGTGGAGATGTACAGCACACTGACATATCAGTCATGTAATAGAAAGGAGAAGGGGCAATCCTGAGAAGGTAAGTTGAAAGCTAGAAAAATGATCAGCCAGAGGGAGGCAGGAAATGCATCAAATGTAGAAGTTATGTTTCTAGAAGCAGAGAAGCTGAAGGAAGAAGGTGGCTGGGTTAAAATGCTGCTGCAGGAAAGAGAATTTATGAGGGATCATGGATCTGAGAAAGCAATTTGCTGAAAAGCGGTAATTGCATTGCACCCAGTTGTGATTTCCCATGGCATGCTCAGAGTGAAAATAGCAAAATGATTCTCTTTTGTTCAATGCTGCTAACTTCGATACATACTGCTCTTCCATCCTGTTATGACTGTGCCCTTTGTGAGTCCTAGTTCTCCTCATGCTATACCATTTTCCTGCAAAAATATAAAACCAGCATCTTTAATCTTTTTAAAAAGATCAAAGCTTCTATATCGGTTACCCTTTCAGATACTTGGTTCTTTTACAAGCAAATCTCAATTGACATGATCAACACAGATATTGGTAGTTCACATACTTTCATGATACTATGAAAGTTTGAAGGCATCTTCCCTCAAACTGTAAAAGGTGACTATTCCTGCACCCTGTAGCGCTTTATATGCTACCCTACCTATGGCTGAATTTATTCTCAATAAAAAAGATCTTCAAAAAAGGAAACCACTGAATGGCACATCACATACAATGCATCAGGGAAAATACTGTTCCTCTTTGTCTTGGCCTATACAGAATACCAATCTTATATCTTGAAATCTTGCTGCCAGTCATCAGAGGTGGTGGAAAAGTGATAAATGTCCATCATTTTTCTAAGGGAAAAAGGGAATCTGAGATCTCCACCTGATCTTATGTTCTGTCTCAGCAGCTATGAGCAAAGTGCATCTCAGTGTTTGGGGGCACAGGAGGGCATGTGTGTGTAATGGTTTTCATTCTTCTCCAGAAATAATTTGTCTCCACAGAGTCTTAAAATTTAAGTTCAAATAAACCTTCAAGGAGGTGAAACTCGGTATTGTTCTCTACCTCAAAGCACACATTATCCCAACTTGATTGGCAAGCTAGGCTTAATGAGAAGCTGCTACAGCAGTGGCTCCAGCCCATGAGTTCTGAGGGGCATATGTCTTCATATACATTTACGTTCAAGTGCCACAGATGTGCACAAACATCTGTGCGCATCCCAAACGTAAGAAGTTAAAGGACTTGCGTACTGAAAAACATTTTTGGCCAAACATTGAGAATGAGATTTAGGTGCCTAAAAGTAAGCATTAAACAGTAAAGTGTATAGGAGATCCTGTTTTGCCTCCATCTGGTTTTCCATGAGGCTGTGTATTTTCCACAAGCCTGCTAACTGTGCAGATATCTCAAGTATCCAAGAGGATTTCAAACTTTATTAGCCCTTGCATTTAGAGACATGAGTTGCACCCTACTAATGCCTAAAAATGGTTTTGTTTTTCCTTTTACACCTAAATTCCAAACTGATCCAAAATTCTCTGTTCTCTAACACTTGCTAGAAGTAGTAATTCCCTTGCTTTTGGGGCACATGCTTTTTTGGTCCGCTCAGGTTTTTGTACCTCTTCCATCTTCAACACTACTTCATGCATAGTGGTCTGTTGTGATGAGCAACATGACATCACAGGCTGTTAGCTAGCACTGGTCAAGCCGTGTGGGTTTGGCAGTAGCCATTGCCTTTGACTCTCAGAAATCTGCTCTTGTTAAAAGCGTTAATTCATGTCAAACCAGAAGCTAAAGGGCAAAGGAAAGAGTGAGTTGCTCTGTACAAAGTATTGTGACTTACAGTTCCCTTACATGCAATATACTCTGCAGTTGGCAATGCTAGAGACTATGTAGTATGGAGCTGTGTGGATAGCGAAGTCACTGGCTCAGTGTTTAATGGAAAGCCTGTCTGAAAGTCAGGTCATTCAGCACTGAACAAGAAGGCATTAAACCTTGTGGTGGCTGATGACCCTTACTTAACTTACTTACTTAAGTTTGTGCTGCACTGCCTTCTGAAATGGGGGTCCTCCTTTGTAAACCAGCATTGCCAGAGCAGTTAGGTTATTTCTTGTTCTTGACTCACCAAACATTTCCTGGTGCTCTCCAAAGTCTGTGGAGTAATCATAAAGATATATTTTCCCAGTTATATTCTTTCCATAAAGGTTTTGAAATACTGAAATTGAATGGTATGAAAAGCACAAGGATGATAAAAATGTACAGGGCCACATAGGTCTGGAAATTTAAGTGGAGCACATGTGTTAGAATAAAGAGAACAAAAGTCACATGCATTGTGACACACAGACACCAGTAGTTCTGGAATAGAGTTTCTGTAACATTACAGTAAAAAGTGGTGAGATTTTGCAGGTTTTATATTATCTAGCTACTTGATGTGAATTAATGAGTATCTTTGAGGGGGAAAAATGGTGATACATAACTTTTATTAGAGCAGGCTCTACCTTTAGGACAGGGTTTAAATTAATAGCTGTTTGAGGTTTCTTGCATTCCCAATAGGTTACTTTTCTGCGTCATGTTCTTTCAAACTAGGAGCCATGTCACAACTATTTAATAAATGTGCCAATATGTCAAAGTAATTTTTCAGAGACGAGTGAAAATGGAAATGAAGTCAATGGTGTTATATCAGCAGTGAATTTGTCTCCAGGCAATAGCAGGGAAATATTTCCGGAAGTGGAACCTTATCTGTGATGATTTTGCTCCTGTTAAATCTGCTGGTTTGCTCTGAGTCTTTCTTAGCAGAGCTATCAGTTTGATCCTATGGAGGAAAAAGTTTCCTGAATTAAGAAACAGAAGCATGTACTAAAGTGCTAATGAGATTTTATCATGGAAAGGATGTTAACTCTATATTGTTAAAATGTTTAGGAAGCAAACATTATCATCTTTTAGTCAAAGACCTAGTGTATTGTGATGGATGAATCCTGCTCTCAATATAAAAGTGGTAGAAGTCCTACCTTATAAAATAACCTTTAAATCTATAGTGTCAGAAAAATGCTGTCCAAAGCACCTGCAGGACCACCTCTTTCCTGTGATGCTGCCCCCAAATTATGGCTCTGTAGTCTTTCTTCCTTCCTTTATGAGTGAAATTGAACAAATAAATATGATTTCTTTTTTCCTTGTCACGCTGGTTATGTTTAATCATATTATGTAAATCCTCTTTAAAGGCATCAATTTAGGGTCTTGTGTAATTTTACTTAAATAATAAATCAGGTTTTTGTGGATGAAACTGTTCTGTATGAACCCTAATGAAAATTAATAATACTGTTTGTTTTAAATATCATTCTCATGCACATCCTCCTCTCTTCCTAGGAGTCTTATCAGTTCTCACTTCCCCAGCTCAGGGAGGCTTCTTAAGCTGCAAGCTGAATTCCCCAGCCTTTCTACTAGTAGTGCTGTATAAAACTTTGCAGACATTACAAGGATCATTTCCATTACACATTTCAGTCTGCTTTTAGAAGAGGTTGTTAACATTGAAAAAGTAACTCTAATGGCACATGCTCTGCAGGCTGTAACATGCAGTAGTGCAAAAGTCAAGGATCACATGTTTTTGTCAGCTGTGTTGTGCTGATGTGGCAGTACCTGTGCTTTATTTGCATTACTCAGCATTTACACCACTCCAAAATAGGGAAGGGTTTCTTCTATAACCAATGCTGGACATGTGTCTTCTTTCCCTCGTGTCTGTTGTAAAGCAGGGGGAACATAATTGAGATAAGAGAAGTTAACTGATAACTGATTTTTTTTTTTCCTGTGTATGTAGTACAGTAGTATTTTGTAAACTGATTTTATGTATGAGTTTAGAAAACAAATTTAGAATGCAAGCAAGTTACTGTGGAATGTTTTCTGCAGTATAAAGAATAGTACTCAACTTTTAATTTTCATGACTTAACTCTATATTAAAGCAAGTTTACTGCTTTTTCAATATAATTTCATATGGTTTGAATTAAATTAATGACACTTTTTTTTATGGGTAAGGCAGGGGTTTTTCTCATCCCAGATGTATTTTCAGATATCTAACAAAGAGTTCAAAGTACTAAAACCACAGAAAATGTTAACAGTTATACTTGTTAACAGATTTTATGGCCATGTAAACAGCAGCTTAGATTGACTCTATAGCCCAGCCACTCCCATCTTCTTCCAGCAGGTGTGCCCCCTTCTTCTGGTGAACCTCTGAAGGCCAGTTTGCACTGTGGTGCCAGTCTCTGCAGTCAGCTGCTTCAGCTGCATGTGTGAGCAGCTCTGCTGGAGGTTGCAGTTCTGGCTTCTGCTGCACCTCAAACAGCGCAGGGAGGAGGAAGCCTGTCTCCTTCACAGGCAGCACCTGTCAGGACTAGGGGCCTGGCATTGCCATTACAGGTTCTGATCAGGGTGCATCTAAACCGGATACCAGCTTGCGCAGCTGCCACAGCTGCTATATTCTGACTATAGGTCTGCAAAATGTGCGCTGTGAGTCTTCTGGCACTTTCTATCCAAAGGCTAAATTTGATGCAATTCTGAGAAACAAAACCAAAGCCACTCAGAATAGATTTTAGTTTGAATATGGAACTGATTAAGAATTAAATAGTATTATTGACCGGGAATTACTACAGCCCCTCAGAATAAGTGGTGCTATACTGTCCCACTGTAACACGTTATCTATAAAATGCCTAGTTTACTGTTTTGATATATCCAGTACTGATTTGATCTTCTTATGCCTGACTTAAGAGTGTGCACCGCAGAAATGTTAGAACTGTTGAGCCTTAACATGTCCAGAATACCTATACCATGCTTGATTGTGTTTATTTTAGTTTTCCTGCTGAGCTTTTCCTGATACCTCCAAAGCCTTTGTTTATTCTAAGAAGCATAATGTGTGTCTAGGCATGTGTATTGGTATCAATACTACTGCCTGGAATACTAGGCAAGTTCCAGGAAAACGGCTTAGGGCATCCATCCAAATTTCCTTATACTCAGTGCTAAGGGAGACAGTCTGTGACTGCTAATAGAATGATCACAGTAATCTGGTTCCACCAGAGGACTGAGGTCATGAGACGCTCTGATGCACTTTAAGTGAGGTACAAAAGGAAAAAGGAACATTGATTTGTTCTGGATGTGTGTACAGAGTGAAGCAGAAAGTCTCACTGATGTGATTTGTCTACTTACTCCTGACACGTGGCAGACACTGCATCAGGAGAGTAGAAGTTACAGCAAATCATGAGGAGGGGTTTTCATACACAAGCTTAGTTTGCTATATGCTACAGACTGAACCAATCACTGTAAAGTGATAAGCAACTATTAATGTACTCATGTTACGTAGAACAGATGTAGATGTAACTAGCATTTCAGGCTGTTCAGTGTTTCATATAGGTGTAGGGGAAAAATAGATACTCAGTTTGCTCAAACTGTTTCTGAAAGAGAAAGTGGTGTTAATATCTGTACTACATCTGTTATGAATAATATTGCTAAAAAGCTGATAATGCAAACAAACAAATATTAAGTGCAAAGAAATAAAAAAGGTATGAGGAAAAGGTTTATATCTGTATTGCAGCACACTGTTAAGATTCAAAAGCCTACTGCACACATTTTGTTGGTGATGTTACGCTTTTTATAACCAGGAGTGTTTTTACATGCTATAGAGTGAGTTGTTTCTAAGACCTTACATTACCACAAAATCTCTTGATAACCTGTAGCATTTCACTACAGGGATTATAGGTTTTATCTATATAATAAATATTCTGTTCTAAATGACTGACTATTTCGACCACAGGAGGCAAAATTGTGAGAAATAAAAATAATTTAGCCTCTGATAGTTTAAAGATGTGATTTTCCTCTTACCTCTGCTTTCAGATATGGGCAAGCACAACTGAATTTATGAATTCAGAAGTAAAATTTTTAATAAGTACTCATAAATCCTAATTGATCAGAACTTTTTTGAGTTATCAAAAATTCTGATTAAATTATCATATTCTATACAATGATCACACCTGTTTATTTCATTCATAAAATGTGATGTAGATTAGATTACTAATTATGTTTATTTTTCCCAATTTTCCTGTCTTTTTCATCCTGCATGATACACTCATGGTGATTGCTGTATGCAAATTCCTAGCACAGCTGCACTGAAGGTGATTCAAAGTTGTTTTGCTGACCTCAGCAACAACTTTATCAGGTCCTTGTCCTCGCTGATCTTGTCTTCATAACATTGAAGGACTGAGAAATTATTTGAATTCCTCTAGAATTGGTGTGAGGCTTCTCATATAGCTGTGCCAGTGCTAACCCTGTTCTACATTTATATATTTAGTGATACTGTATGTGTATGTATAAACTCTGAGAAGCTGCTCCTGTGTTATTTTCACAAGCACCACATGACTTTCAGGTGCAATTTTGCAAAAAAAAAAAAAAATCCTTTGTTCATGTAAACATGAAAAAGTTATAATAGAAAAGAGAATCATAGAATCATTTTGGTTGGAAAAGACCATAATCGGCAGAATTTCTTTTTCAAGTCTTCAGTTTAGTGTAGCCATTTTAAAAATTCATTTTACCTTTTATTTTAAGACCTTTTAAGTTCTGGAGGTTATTGTATGTAAAGTTACTCCTTACTAAGCATCAGACAGGAATAGATCTCATAACAACTCCCTTTTCTTGTCAGTACCAAGCATACAACTAAGCGTGTGTGGAAAAGATGGTGTCTTCTGATGAGCAAAAAAGTCTAAGAAACATTAATAAACCTAATTAAATTAGTGTATATAGAATTAACATTGTACAATGAAACTGGTCCTTCAGAGAAGACTTTTTCACAAATAATGATGTTATTGGCTTTGCATTTGCTGTAGTGCTTTTAACAACTGATGCGCATTTTATTAGTCGTAACGAGTTATGAGTTGTGTGAGGACTCTCCAAGTTCTGTAAGTTGTGATATTAAGGTTATCTTTATATATATACTTGTCTTTTTCTGTCATCATTTCATTCTCATAAGGGCATGATGTAGGTTATCCAAAGTCTCCAACTGATGTAGTATGGAAATATTAAGAGTCCCTAATGTGTGAAATGCTTGACTATGCAATTGTATAAATGTGGCTCACTCCAAACAGATTCAGTAGCCAATTAGATGACATGCAATGATGGAAGTGGTGCTAATAGTCTCGCATGTTTTCCCTGTACTTCTTCTCCGTCACCCTTTATTGCTATATCTTCTGAATTCTCCCTTCATTTTCTTTCAACAAAGGCAAGTATGCCATGAGGGATCTGGTCCACCGACTGCCAGGCGCTAACAACAGCAACAGCTCAGCAAGCAAGGCCATGTCTGATGACACCGTTACTGCCATTTGCTGCACTCTGCATGAAGTCATCACTAAAAACATGGAGAATGCCAAGGCCTTACGAGACGCAGGCGGCATTGAGAAACTGGTTGGCATATCTAAGAGTAAAGGAGACAAGTATGTTTTGCAAATCCCCTTGCACTTTTTTAACATCTCCAGTAGTTATTGCTAGTCCTGAATGTGTTTGCCTCCTCTATGCAATCATGAGTTGAATTCTTTAGTTTCATGAGAAATCGTATGCCCGGTAAGAAAGGTGACAAGAAACAGACAATACCAATAGCAAAGGTCTCTGCTGTGGTCTATTTTTGACATACCGCCAGTAGTGCATGGAGTGCACTGCCTGTGCAGTTTAAGGAAGAGTAATTATCTACAGTAACCGCTGCCTCTGGGCAGAAGATCCTGAAAAGCATTACAGACCAGAGCTGTTGGATTGCACCCCACAGAAGGGGTAGCATGCAGGTGGAGGGATCCTGTGAAAGGACTTTACCACAGTTGTGTTACCGCTCCTCTTGCTTTGGGAGTGAAGAATACAAAATCACTGTCCCTCTTCACAGCACCTTTTTCTGGGCCACCAGCCTGCTCAGAAGGTGTGGCATAGTGCAAAAATGGACTCAGTGATTTTCCTAACACCTTGCTTCTGAGAGAGCATTAGGATACCTGCAGGCTACTTTCTGAGGCACCAAAACATGCAAAAATCTTACATGTGACAATGATATTTTCAGAGCAGCTGTGGTTCCATCTTGTCTGTTTTCCTGTGTATGCAGTCTACATGAAGAGTTCACCCTTTATCCTTCTTTTGCCTAGAACAGCCTAGTTCTCATTTGTCAGCCTGCAGAAGTATAGTGCAGTGGGACTATGGCAGTTTGAAAATAAAAAGCCTTCAGAGTAGTGTACAAAACCCATCAGTCCACCTACTTGAAGCTGTCATCCCACAGCCTGTTGCATCAGCAGAGCTCTAAAAGAGCCTCACACAGCCAGGCAACACCCTGAAGGAAAGATTTATGCACCCTACATTTGGTATGAGAACTTAAGTTAGCCTATGTGATTGAACATTGCTAGGATAATGTAGTCACATTTCTTTTCCTCTATTGTCACCCTTTTCATACCAAATTCATTACTGAAACATTATCACATTCTAATTGTAAGGGGTAAAAGGTAGTAGTCTAACAAAGTATGTGATACCAGTTGTGCCAATTTGTTTCTATTTGTATTTTTTATTATTATTTAATCTATTTAAAACTTTGTTTTACATTTTGTAGATCAGATATACCAATATTGCAAGCAGGTTAATATCCATTTTACTGAAAATGAGTGTCTTTTCTCATAATAATACATTTGTTTATCTGTTCATTATCTGATATTAATACTCATTAAGTCTTGACTTTTTGAAGTATCTTGGGTAGTTGTAGGGGATCCAAGGGTATAATTCTGGTCTAAGTATCCCTCATAACTGTGAAAGCCATATCAGTGTTGCATAAGAGTATTTAGACCAGGTGGCGTTGACTAATTCCAAAATGCTTTCCTAAATAATGATACTTCCTCTCAAGTATTTTTGGGTTGTAGTCCTGTGTTATTACTGTTACATGTTACACAGTTATAGAACAAGAAAACGTGTCAACTCACAGTGCTGCAAATGCCTGTCTTGATCAGATGTTCCATTTTCCAGCTTTCAGAAATGTTAGTATCATGCACTATTACTTTGGTTTGGTTTCTCATATGTAATCCATTGTTTAAAAATCAGAATTGCTGTTTGTTGGACTGATAGGAAATTCTGGCATGCTCGCTTTTATGCAGTAAAACACTTCAGTATGAATTTGTCTTGTCCGGTACGAAGCAGCTGCTTCTACAAGTGCATGGTACTAGGCTGGATGCATCCTGGTATATATCAGTTCCAGGAGTGTGGGGCTGGCCCCAATAGCTTTTGGAACATGCCCAGGGCTTGAGCACTTATCCTGTATGACAGCACTATGGAACCGGTGTTCCTAAGGTCATACTGGCCAAGCCCATCTTGGCGTCCTACAGTTCCTGTTTCTCCTCAGTACTCACAGTATGGTTGGCACACAGTTATTTTCCTAGTTGCTGCATGCTACTAGCACACCACGAGCCAGCACAGCTGGGAGTGTAATAGAACCAATTATGTTTGAAAGGGTTTATCAAATTCCTGTTTATTCCCCAGTTACCCACCTACTGCTGTACTCTGGGTGAGTAAAGGGGGGGAAAAAAAGTACTGTGCAAGTTAATTGAATCAGTTGTGTCATGAACATTGCTTGACCAGCTTAAGTGCCAGTCTACCAGTGCTCCTCTCAGAAGTCACAGAATGAACCAAAGCCTGACCCCTCAGAAGACTTCTTGTCCAAACTAGTAACATACGCTGTTGGTTTTCTGGTTTCTTTGGTTTTGCAGTCTGTGTGCCTTTTCCGATTGAAAGATGAATCATCTGAATGACTGCCCCCAACTCCATCAATCCTCACTCCAGACTTTGAGCTTTACAAGATTTTCTAGTGCTCTACTGCTTTAAGTGTATTGTTAGTACAGCACAGTGTCTGCTTCCTCAATGAGCTTGGTTATCTTCACGGTCCTTTTCTATTTGACCTTTCTTCACTGAGCTGAATACTCCCTGGCTTTTGAATTTTGGGGGTTTAGGTTTTTTTAAAGTTACCTGTCCCAGGAGGAGTGTATGACTCCAGCATATTGTGAGAATAGTTTAGAGTTCTTTTGAAACCTTTCTGAAGAGAAAGCCCATGTGAAGTTATCTATGGTTTTCTACATGACACTGTATTGCTGTCATTAAAGGCTAGTAGTGTGAGCAAGAAGCAAGTCCTAATTTGGATTCCTAATGAAACTTGTCTTGACTTTTTATAAACAGTTGTATTTCTGCATCTTGCCTCTGCACGTCAAGAACAGTGCTCATCACCCACCCAGAATGTTTCTTTTGGCCACTGCTAAGAGGCATTTAATGTATTAAGCATGATGTCAAGAGTTAAACTTTGGCACCTTACAGAGAAAGAAACTCTGGCTCTAACTTCTTGTCCTTTATGCCTGAAGTTGTAGCCAGGACATCTTAGATATACATAATACCATTTAACAATTTTGCCAGTTGCTAACTCTCCCATTCCTCCTACTATGCTTTAAGGATGAATTCTTGTTCTCAGTGTGCTGAGGAACACACATTTGCTCCTCACTGAATAATTAGCACTGTAGAAATAACATGTATTGCCCTTGCTTAAAAACACATTGGCCTCCCAGGACGCCAGCCAATTGTGGCACATTTAAAACACACTTTAAATGGGGGTTTAGATCCATAGCAATGCATTTGAAAATTGGGATGAATGGAGTCTTGTACTTAACAGTCTCTTTCTCACTCTTTCTTTCTCTTTCTCTCCCTTTTTAACATATGTGTGTAACAGGCATTCGCCAAAAGTGGTGAAAGCAGCATCTCAGGTCCTCAATAGTATGTGGCAGTACAGAGACCTGAGAAGTCTCTACAAGAAGGTAAGGCTTGGGTTTTTTTTTAGATTTATTTCCTATGGTTGCCCAAAAACTTCAGACAAAATGATTTATGTGACTGAAAATTCACCTAGAGTTTAAAGTTTCAGATCCTTGGTGCTATGTTCCAGTGTACTTGGAGCCTCATTTCTACTTTTAACATAGAAATACCTTTTGAAATTACATGTGGTGATGAAAAGGAGATGTGAATTTGTTTTTCAAAATAATTCATACAAAAATTGCTGGATCTGACAGCCGTGGAGAGTGAAGTCATAGAATAAACCTGTGCAAGCTCTCCTACTGAAGCTTTCCTTCTTACACCTCGCCACCCTGTCCTGAGGAGATTACCAGACTTCCAGCCCTTCAGCTCCAAAATTTCCTCATGAGATTGTAAACAAGAGTATCTGAATGAGTGGTGGTTAGGGACCACCAGTTGCATGTGGAGCTGGGCTGAAACTTGATAGCTTCACTTCCAATCAGCTGGCAGACAGTAGCATCATATGCTTGGTTTTCAGACAGCCTATGGAGTCTTCAGTACCATACTGTTCCCATGGTCCTGCTAAGCTCTTAAAAATTAATTGCAATATGGTAATGCGATCCCGTGAAATAACATCCTATATAGCTTTTAAAACATCAGTGTCTATTTAGTAAATGATAACATTTAAAGTAATTCTTGCTGAAGATTTCCAGACTGAATTACATTCTGTGTGAGTATCAGTCTTCAGATTTAGTTCTCTGAGGTCTTCTTGCTGCATGGAATTTCACAGCTTAACTAATTGATATTAGTATTTGTAATCTTAGCAAAGAGAGCTAAGACTTCCTGTGGCACAGAAGTTCAGGTCCTAGTTAAGGTTAAGGCATAAGAATAGTGAAATAGGGAAGGTGTACAGTGGCATAATCTGGGTTGTATGTATTTTGCACCAGAAAAGTTAGTTACATGAAATACATGCACCAAATCTCAAAATGATAGAATCTGACCTTCTGTTTAAAATGCTGTTCTTTTGCATGCCTCATCCCTGCTTTTGTCAAGTCTGAGGAGTAAGAAATATGATTATTAAGTCTTTCCCATTGTTCACTTCCAGTATTTTTAGTCATCGTTGGCAGCCCTAGGGGTACCATATGTGATGATGTTCTGCTTAACAGCCTGGTACTCAAATGTCCCATTAAGAAGTGGGAGCAAACATGAGCTAGAGTAGGCTTTTCTTGATGGAAGGCAGTAACACACTGGAAGTGCGCATAGCCCAACTTCTGTGCATGTGGGTGGCTGCACTGTAGAGGCTGAACTTCATTGCACATTATCTCTCAGAGATTCTTACAATGTCTGGCTCATTTCCAGCCTTCTGTCTGTACATATACATACTGTGATGGAAAAGCAGTTTCTGGGGTTGCTCCACGCATAAGGTAATCTATATACTGTATGGCTTCTGAGTATACATACTGCTACATAAAGGGCATTCTGTTGGCTGCCAACGTGAATGCCTGGTAATGTACTTGCATACTAAGTATGCTTTGGTACTCAGTACCTTGGGTGCTTAAAAGAACATTTCCTGCAACCACAAATACATGCTTGTGGTATGGAAAATAGGGTCAGCTACCCTTTGAGGTAGTTTCCGAGAATCCCATATCAGACACTGCCTATATTCTTATGAAGTATTTTATTGATCTCTACTGGCTAATTCCTGCAGGCTTCACAAATTCCTAAAATGAAGGTCAGTCTCTGCTAAATATTTTTATCCTCATTACATATGATACATGCTCCTGTTTTTTAGAAGACATAATCTTTTTAAAGTTATAATATTTATTAAACTTGGCTACAGTAGGCTGACTGTTATGCTGGCTGAGTTTCACCACTGTTGGGAAGCAATGTTTTTATGAAAGGAAAATTATTAAAGTTTGTGTTACTGGGTCAATGCAATCTTTATTTTGTCTCATTAAAATACATATGATAGTAAAAAGATGTGAACATACAGCAGACAGTATAATATGATCGTCACTTTGCACCTGCACAGCCTTTTTTGGAGTGCAGGTAAATCCCACGGCATAACCATCAGCAATTTTTTCCTGTGTACTAAAGTATCTATACAATTACTTTCAAAGAATTGGTGGCCTACAGGGAGGCACAATTCTGGACTGTAATACAAGGAAATTGCAAGCATCACATCACAGTTAAGAAAAAGCAGCAGCATTTACCTGACTGTTTGAGAAACAGTGTAACCAAGTAGTTTGAGTTGTGTATTTTAGAGCTGCGTGTTTACAGTACAATAAGGAGAGGTAAAAAGAAGTATGATCATTTGTATTAATGGGGAAAGAAGGCAATATGTTTACTGCAGGTACAGTAGTAGTCAGTATATTTAGCCCAACTGCATCAGCAAAAACATGAAAATCTGTTTCACTGCCTAATTCTGCTCAATAGAAGAAGAATCATCCTGTAGGTGGCAGAATATAAACTGCACTGACAGAAAGTTCATCCAGAGTTGAGGATTGGTGTGGTCACCTAAGGAAACGCTACACCTGTGGAGGACCAGAAGCCGTGAAGTGAACAGGCGCCTATTTCCTTCTTGCAGCAATCGCTGATAAATTCCTAGCTGGGAAGTAAAGTACAGGAGTCAGAAACTAGTCCTCTATCTGCTGCCAGTAGCGGGGCTGCCCTAAGCAGGGTATGTGCAATAAAAGCTTCCTGCAAGCCTCCAGTCCCATCATGGGTGAGCAAGCTCTTCAGCTGTAACATTTATATGCCTATGTAATGAAACCTAAATGAAGGTGCTTCTAAGGACAATGTCAGAATCAGCTGCGGTGTAAAAAATAGCCCAACTTTCAGGGATTTCAGGTTGCCACCTTCAGCTATGTTGCTTAGTAAGAACAGTAGTGTTCACAAATTTCTGTGTGGCACTCAGTGTCTGACCGACACTGCCTGTTTCTCGGGGCCATTAAAAGCCGAAAAGTACAGCAGAAAATGCAACAACTCAGTTAACTTCATTGACCAAATCAAGCAATATACCCTGTCTGAAAGTCGTAGTGCAGCTGTCTAAGAATCCAGGCAGTCTTTTGACAACACAGAATTTTAAGGTCCTGTCCATCTCTTTTATCCTGAAAAACGCAATATTATTCCACAAGTCAGTGACATGGGAAGCACAGAAAATTAAATCTAGTAAGTCATGTTATGCTAGAGAGATGTTTCTACAAAAAGAGTTTCAGGCTAGCCCACATACTGTGTTTAAACAGAAAGGCAGAACAGGTGGACAGAATAAACCTTGCAAGAATTGTAGCTTTGACAGTCCAAAGTTCAGAGTTCTGGTACACGGAAGCTTATCTGAAGTGGGATTGATTCTGCTTCCAAAGAAAGCAATGAAAAGGCCCTGTGATTTCAGAGGTCTTTTCTGTAAGGTACGAAAAGCAAGAGCTAAAACTTTTGCAGTCAGTTGAATTTACCAGGGAGACAGGCTAACGAATCTGCAGTAGGTAGAGCAGTTGATGTCATCTACCTGGACTTGTGCAGAGCGTTTGACACTGTCCCACGCGACATCCTTGTCTCTAAATTGGAGAGAAATCAATTTTGACAGGAGGACCACTTGGTGGGTAAAGAACTGGCTGGATGGCCTCACGCAAACAGTTGTGATCAATGGCTCAATGTCCAGCTGGAGACCAGTAACGAGTGGTGTCCCTCAGAGGTTGGTGTTGGGACCGGTCTTGTTCAGCATCTTTATTGGTGACATGGACAGTGGGATTGAGCAAGTTTGCCGATGACACCAAGCTGTGTGGTTCGGTCGATACACTGGAGGGAAGGAATGCCATCCAGAGGGACCTTGACACTCTTGTGAGGTGTGCTGATGCCAACCTGATGAAGTTTAACCATGCCAAGTGCAAGGTCCTACACTTGGGTGGGAGCAATCCCAGGCAGAGGTACAGGTTGGGCAGAGAAGAGATTCAGAGCAGCCCTGTGGAGAAGCACTTGGGGGTGTTGGATGATGAGAAAATGATCATGAGCCAGCAGTGTGAGCTCGCAGCACAGAAAGCCAACCATATCCTGGGCTGCATCAAAAGGAGCATGACCAGCAGGTCGAGGGAGGTGATCCTGTCCCTCTACTCTGCTCTCGTGAGATCTCACATGGAGTATTGTGTGCAGTTCTGGTGTCCTCAACATCAAATGGACACAGAACTGTTGGAACAAGTCCAGAGGAGGGCCATGAGGATGATCTGGGAACTGGAGCACCTTCGGTATGAAGGTAGGGTGAGAAAGTTGGGGCTGTTCAGCCTGGAGAAGAGAAGGCTGCATGGAGACCTCATAGCAGCCTTCCAGTATC
>JANRGW010013584.1:0-11539 GCA_024733675.1 Psilopsiagon aymara
AATACCTCTTTGGTCAGTTTGGGTCAGGTGTCCTGTCTCTGCTTCCTCCCGGCTTCCCCTCCTCCCTGACAGAGCATAAGACTCAGAAAGTTCTTGGTCAGACTAAACATTACTGAGCAGTAACTAAAACACTGGTGTGTTATCAGCACTGTTCCTAGGCTGAATGTCAAAACCACAGCACCGCACCAGCTACTAAGGAGAAAAATGACTGCTACTGCTGAACCCAGGACAGGGGATATTTATGCATATTAAAAGTGAGACTCTCCTCTGAACTGAAACCAGATACAAATGGCAGCTTTGTGTAAGCTGTCTTTTGTCTTTTGACTTCCCAATGTATCTGATAAATTTTAATGAATTTTTCAGTTGTTTTGGCTCTGTTGAAAGTAGTATCAATTAAGCCGAGTCCCTTCCATTTCACATACAGAATCCATACATCTCTCTTAAAGTAATTGTGGTTACTAACCCGAAGTGCAACCATAAAAAAAGGATAAGGTGACTACCAACCAACTACTACAGAATGGAATATAATAAACCATGGTCCAGTCTTGCAAAAGAACTACTCTGAATGGTGACAATCAGCAGTAGCAGTCAAAAAAGTGTTATCTCTGCATTTTACATGACCAGTACCCACCAAAAAGTTACTTTTAACTTACCTGAATTGACAACCATCGAGGCAGTCAAGGTGTGGCCTCTTAATGCCATTTCCTGTTTCAAAGTTAGTCAGAACTTCACAAGAACTGATTATTTTCAGAGCAACCTTAAAATTCATCAAGTATGTACCTTACATTATCTACCTGAAAAGTTCCATACTTAAAAGCATTAATTAGTTTCTATTTTAAATTGTAAATTTCTAATCTGACGTATTTTCAAACAGTTGATACATCCTTGAAAGCTTTCCTAATAAAATAAAAGTTACACTCAACTACACGGAATCTGCATTTTCTGGTAGAAAATAAACACTCCCCACATTTTCTCATATTCTCCTGATACTTGATCTGGCAATCAGGAGACCTGTGTCAAAGGCTGTTACTCCTGTATCAGAGAAGAACACATACAAAACCAGAAGTCACATAAGAAATGGATATGTCCTTCATTTCATAACAAGAGTTTTCTGGAGATTTGAGGGATTAACACCCTTTATGTGCATTTATCTTGTACAGAATTGTATAATAAACTATTTTTAGAAATTAAATATATTAAAGTCAAGTGAAAAATAAAGGCAGCATTTCCAGCATTTGCTGAAGAGATGCCAAAGTCATTTTCAGTCCAATCCAAAACTAATTTTATGGCAGTCACCTACTCTGCTAAAGATATCTGAAAAAGGTTGCTAAAAAACAGCCTTTAGCTACACTACTGAGCTAAAGGTTGGTTTCTTCATTTGTTAACAGGATGAATATTCTAAAATTATTTATTTAGTTTAACCACAAATAAACATACAAGCAGTTGCACTGAGGAGGTGTGCCCCTGCTTGGCAAACAATTACCTAGAAATTTCCACCTCACCAATAAGGATGAGATTTTGAGAGAAAGAACACTTAACAGTTCACACTGAAAATGGAAAAGCACAATATTATGATTAATTTTGTACAATGAATAGCAGACGTGCAATATAAGTTACAATAACTGGAAACATTATCACCAGTATGCAAAATCGGAACATTTTCAGGCCAATATGCAATTACCTACATTTGCGATGAAGTAGAGCTGTCATCCCCGTAGCCAAGACAGCCACACTGAGACCCTTGTGATAATAAGAGCACACTAAGAGCACTGCTCCTGACACAGTACCACTTTTGAGAAGTGCTCAAACCTCCTTCTCGAGCTTTCTCCCAGCACTAAGTACTCTGTTCCAGTTATGGGCTCGAAGTGGAAAGCTGCAGAAAAGGCAGTGTCAATATGATATCTCTATCTATTTCTATAAATTCTACATTGTAAGAGTGGAAATTTTAAGATGCAAAGGAAGAATGTTGAAAACAAAGAAAATAAGAATTAGATCAATAAATAACAATATTATTTTTATCCTCACCTGGTAAGTTTTACAGTTCCTCAGACTGCAACACAATTATTTTGGTATGACTAGAATTTTAACAACACATACACTATTCTTCACTTTTCAACCTTGTTATTTTTTGCTGGTGTATTTGCATTAATGGAAATTATCCATATCTATTTTCATACAAATCTGATGCTGCTGCTTAACTTTCTATGTGCAATTTTGAAAATCAACATTTGCAAAGAAAAAATTAAAAAATTAAAAGTTACCCATGCTCAGGCTTAGCTACGCTTATGCAAATAAACAAAGAGAGCAGTGTTACAAAGCATTTTGGGAATCCTAACAGGACAAAAGCTGCCTTTGTAGTTAGACCACAGTGGCCTACAAGTCTTCAAGGTGACACAGTTGAGGAGGGAAGGGGGAAGGCACTGTGCCAGCGGCAGGTGCGGAATGTTTAATCTAGCATTGAAAGGCCACCATTCCCAACACATGGCAATTGGGCTAACAGGATTGACATAGGGGGACTCACTCAGCAAGTACACCAACTTCTGAATGGTGGGGGCTTCTCCCAGCAGCTGCCTGAATGTCAATCAGCCGAAGGGGAATGTTACAGGGGTCACCGTTTGGGGCTGGCTCTCTATGCCTGACATTTCTATCCATTAGTCAGGAAGACAATGGGAGAGCCACAAAGCCCAAGCATTACCATAGTCCCATTCAGTGGCACAACAAAATTGAGGGGAGTGGGAAAGGCCTCCAAACACAAAATGATCAACAGGAGAACAACTCAACCTACCCTCCTCCTCAAGGGAAAGATCAGGAGAGTGCCACGATACCAAGCCTATGGAGACAGCGGTGGCTCTGCAAGGGAAGGTTAATCCCACACAAAGGCATCATTTTTCAGTCCAACATTAAAGTTTAGTAAAAGCTTATTTCTAAGCAAAACTGAATGTCCATGTTTGACCTTGTGGGCAACGTCCTTGCAGTGTGAGCAGCCTGGATTTTGAAAAAACTTTAAAAGGCAATTACAAGTCAAAGGAACAGTTGTAGAACATTATAAATTAAGAGATTCATAATTTGGTTGCATAGGATAATTAATACAATTAGGTATCTATTAATCCATAAATCCATAGCAAGATGAGACAGAAATTTATCTAGGACAGAAACAGTAATATCTGGAGAATCAGTTCCTGACAAAACCACAGCTAAAGCAGCCTTGTCTATCACAAAGGTTGACAGTCTTTACCTTTGTACATCAGGCAAGTTAAAAACAACAAAGTTTTGCAAACAACTAAAATATGCAAGATACCAGCATTTAGATGGGAGTTAAGTAATCTAAACAGAGCAAAATGATTTGAAATCTACTTTTGACTTTGCTAATAATCCAATGTTAAATAAACTGCTTAACTTAACTTTGCCTCTACATTTTACTTTCCAGAAAGGATTCGTGACTTTTACCAGAATAAATATATACATATATGGATATATATAAAAGGATGGAAGGTCACACATGGTACATGTGGAGCAAAAACCCTATGGTTAATACACGCATATAGGTTAAGAATAAGTCTGCATGAAAAAACTGAGTACAAACTGACATTAAAAGTTCAATTACCTCCAGAGATAGAAGATCAGGATCTAAAAATAATGAGGAGATACTTGTGAACAGACAGGAGAAACTGCACGCTGTCTGGCAAGACAGTCTGCGAGGAGTCAGAATTCCAGTTACACTGTAATTTTATGTGCAGAAGAATATCGTGACATGAAAGCACAGCTCCAGCCCTTCACGTAAAGGAAGGGAGGACTGTGCAGGTCAGTGCCACTGGGAGTACTACTGACCAATTTGTCAGCATGTCCTCATGCATAAACAAGATAAAATCTAAAGGAATTACACTTCAACCTGAAAGAACTGAGTTTCAAGATCCACATCGCCTTGAAAACAGTTAATACAGCATACACTTGTGAACAATGGCATATATCCACAATTATGCACATATATTTTGTTGAACACTGTCCCTCATTTGTGATGACTTTTATCCTTCAATCTCTCTTTTGCATTAAGAAAAGGGCACTGAAGCTCACTGTACCCAAGCAGGTTTTTTCTTAATTCAGAAGTTCAGTAAAAATATTCGTAAGCCAAACACAAGAGACATTACATGCTACAGTGTGAACATTTTGTGGGAACATTTCTCACAGCAACTAAAATTGGATTTCTTAACCTTTTAACCTAAAATTCAGAACAAATAGCTTACAATTCAAACAGGTGAAAGAAAAACCTCTTTCTACATAGTGCACTGACACAAACTCTCAAAAATATCACATTCTGACTAAAGGAATGAGAGAAAAAACCAAAGCAGTCAGTTGCTGCAGGTTTGTTCCTCTTTGTGAGATTTTACTGCATTTTTCTTTTTTCTGCCTGTGCAGTGGCAAATACAGCTTTAAATGTCTCAGTGCCTGGCAAAAGTGATGTGCTGTAAAAGCAGTATCTTCGTATGGTTTGAAAGGCTGGAATTTCTATTTGGTTGCATGCTCAGATTGTTTTTTTTTTTTTTCTAGACAGAATATTCTTCTAGTCTTTCAAGAAATGTACGAAAAGCAGAAGTTCACATACCCCATAAGTCAGGGTTATGGACTTTGCAGGTCAAAAGGATTTCCTCGTAGCTTATAACAAAAAATGGAAATTAAATAGGAATATTTCAGATTGGCAATCACCATACATACTCTACGCTAAGTCTTATACACAAAAAAGTTGTTAGAAGTCGTTTTGGAGAAGCCAAGTCAAAGAATTAAAACAAAACCCCAAAGTGATGGAAATCAAAATAAAGCTTATATGGCATGTATTCAGTGTACCACACACTTAAAGGAATATACACAAATTCACCTGTACACTCCTATGGTCTATAACCATTCATGGTTTAAAGACTTGGTTAAAATAAAAAGAGGGAAAGATCCATTTCGTGATAAAATGAATCCTAAACACAGAAGAAGTCAGGTCAGTATGCATTATTCTCTTGCTACTGGTAAATACAAAAGGTTAAGCTTTCATCTTTCAAAAATAAAGCAACAAAATAGCTCTTTATTTGTTTAGGTTTTGTTTTGCCCTAATCATTACATCTTCCTAATATTTTGTCCTTTTTTTTTTTCCTGTTATTTTTGTTTGATGTTTATTTTGATGTTTATTTGTTGTTGTTTCAGCTAACTCCTTTCTGAAAGACTATTTTCAATCTACTTACAAAAAAAAGTATTTTTCAGTAACGTGGCTGCAAAAGAAAAATTATTTAGGCCTAAGAAGAAAAAATTATGATCTCAGAATGCTACATATATATTACTCAGAACTTTTATATTACTTATTATTATTACCTATCATTCACAAAGTAGTGCTAGGAAATGCCAATGAATAACATAAAAGACATGCAGGTTGAACAGCAATGCAAAAGAAAGCATTATAAATGAGCACCTTCCTATTGCGTAAAGTGAATTGTCTGTGGCTCAATATAAAAGAAAGCAGGACTAGTCTCGTCTTTTGCACAGCTCATTTTTTACAGCTGACCTTCCGTTTGCTCAAATATATAACATCACCATAGCCTATTCATTTCCCTGTAAAAGCAGATTTCTCAAGCATAAGATACTAGGTCTCTGAAAAAGTAAATCTTCTTTAGTTAAGCACCAGGCAATGGGAAAAAAAAAATAAATTTAAGAGATCACTCACAACGGATGAAATCAAGGCATAAAAAAATGACTGGTTACAAACTAAAGCAAACCTATATGAAGTAACTTCTCATATAAAAGTATATTGAGAAAAACAGAACCCTATCCCTGGTCTTTGGTAACTTTTGAACACAATTACTATTTCCCTTACTCCCCCACAAAATGGGTCATTACAAATTTTAAAACAATTTCAGAGCAACCATGTTTCACAAAAACAGCAGAGAGACACAAGCAAACAAACTGCTTCGAGTCCTGACCCGTTTCAGTGTCCTTTGGATGTTCAGGGTCACCCAGACAAACAGATGATGCTGTCCTTTGGCAACAGAAAGCAGTTTCTCAGTTTTATTATAAGAAACTCAAAAAAGCATACTATTACTTTAAAATGATCCTGCCTCTTCTTAATATTAATACTACATGACATAGGAGTTCACTGGAAAAAAATATTTTTCCAGATTCTGGAAAATGAAGAATTTATTTAGATAAAGCAGTCAGAAGACTTCAGAAACTTCATTTTCTGCTTTAATAAGAGCAGGAAAAATAAAAAGGAACTACGGACCTTTTAAAATATCATTAGTACTCAGTGTTCTTTTCCACAAGACTCTGTAACACTACAGATGGGTGAACTATAGTATCATGAGGGGAAAATCAAAAAAAAAAAGCCCAACAACAAAAAAACATGTTTCCCCACCAACGCCCAAAGTTTTCCTTTAAGTAAACTGGTATCTTGAAAAGAATATCAGCATGTTGATGCTGGCCAGGTGTCACAGAAAGCAGTGTCATTTTCCGGCTTGCTACAGGCTTTTTACACAGCTGGTGTAATAGGCTTACTTTCACTGCACCTCCTATGGCACTTGGGTTACCACTACAAGTAAAATGCATTTAGTTCCCTTTTTTTTCCCCCTTGAGAGTCTGCTCAGAAGTGAGGCTACATGCACCCATTGCATTAAGCACAGTGAATCCTCCCGCTTTGGCTGCACAATCCACACAAATGATACATAGGGCAGGCAAAATAATAAAATTGTGAAAACTTTGAAATAAAGTGATTCAGTTTCAGATTCACAATCATCAGATCAACATGGTCTAGGCAGCACCATTTTGTAGAGCTGGTCAGAAAGACAAAGTGTAGATACAGAACATTTATTTTTCATCTCAGCATTTCTAAAGATTTTTCTTGAGTCAAAAACTAAAAAAATGTAAGCAGCCCTGCCAAAAAGCTGAAGTGCTTAGATTCAGAAATGTTGGTAGTAGGAAGAGCAGGTTATCTCTTCACGGTGGCATCTTCTGAAACAGGAGACATTGTCTTTAAAGCATATGACCTCTAACAGTTCAAATAGAAGCACTGGCATGTTTGGATGTCATCCACAAATGATAATACCAAGTACTGCAAGGGCCTCTGAATGGAACTCTGAATGGAATCCTTGGGTTTGTGGACTATGAAGGCCTTGTTCATGCCACATAGCCAATTAGGCAAGCTCTTTCAACTCCCGTTTTTCCTCTCCAGAGCCTCGTCTTTCTTTCTGCTCCTTCCAACAAGCAAGGCTGGCAATACTATTGTCCAAAACCTCCTGAGAAGCCTCTCAATGATTATTCAGTTAAGGAACACACTTCTTAACTCCATTTCTTTTTGCACTGATAGGCAAAGACAGAATTGTCTCCTCACATCATCTTTCCTCTGCACCTGGACAGGTAGCATTAAATTCTCCTTCAAGAATAAGGATTTCCTAGCCTCCTCTAGGGACTGCTCTCTAAGCTTTGCTATTCTATCACTTTTCACCACCACACCCTCTTTCTTCTGCCTTTATATTACTATCATATGACAAAATGTGTTCCTATCATTTCCTCAGACACAACGGATAGCAATCAAGTCCACTCATGCAACATTTCAGAGGTGAAAAATACAGTCTCTGGTTTCCAACTTTTAAAACTTGTCCTTCATTTGAGCAATCTGATTTTTACAATCTCTGGAGAAGTAACCTTATTTAGAACCAGAATCTTCATGTCTCTTCATATCACACAGTAGTTAAAAAGTATTACACGAGGCGTCTGCCTTCCTACTAATCTTTATTGGAATGTCATCACCATCCTTCTCAGTGAGTACCCCATTCACCACATTGCAGATGATAGCAGGTGGAGTTTGTAAATCCCATAATTATACTCGAGAGGTCCAGACGCATGTCCTGCCTTGCCATCAGCACACCATAACCATTTAATGTAACAGCTGAAGGCTTAATTGCCCCTCAAACAAGAAAAGTGCTCTTCTGGGAACCGTGGTTACACAGGCAGCACTGAGCTATCTCAGGATAAGATTCTGGGAGCACCCAAGAGTTGTGAGTCAGAACTGAACCTGAATGCCTTCTCTTCATGACCCCAGATTATCCAAGAACTGGACGGCAATCAAGCTGTGGCAGCACTGTGTAATTTAATGTGGCCAAATGGTAAGATACAACATATAAGGTAGGGCACAGCTGAAGGGCAAGAGACTTCTACACCATGTCAATTATCCAGATACTTCAGTGATAACCTTTTATTCTCACATTTTAATGCATAGCCTCTCCCCTCAGACCAACAACTGTTCCAGCAACTCTTAGTCTACAAAATATCAAGGCATATGCACATCTGGACCAAAAAAAAAATTAAAAAAGAATATAAAACAAATATCCAGAACAGGTAACTGATTTCAGAACTGGGTCAAGAGGAAATACCACAGAACTTCTCCCTCTCACAAAGTAGCTCCATCACGTTACTCAGAAATTGACATAACCTGACTGAAAATCAATGAAAATTTCAGTCTAATTCATGAGGTAAACAGTGAGCAGCACCCCACCAAAGAACTTCAATAGTTAAAGGTAGAAGAATTTCTTGCTGCTGGTCTTCAGTGCTGCAGTGTGGAGTGGTTGGAAATAAATTCACTGTCCAATCCTTAAGCCTGACAAAATTTCAGTTACTTTCCTCCTACTTACTTTACCAAACTTCAGTGGTATTTTACAGCTCTTTTTGCTTGAGGCTGAACTCTGTTGGAAATTTCACAGTAAACAGTTCATCTATATCCATGAGAAAGTCAAAATATAATTACATTAGTTTGCTGACTTTATGAAAACCTAGAAGACCTAGCTATGAAACACTCTAGTGCACCTATTTTTCGCATTGGGGGCTTAAAATTTGGCTGGGATTTACTTCTCCCACCCCAATCAGATTCTACTCAAAATTGGCCAACTTATAAACTTTTGAAAATTTATACATTCTCAATAGACACTTCAGATTTAGCAGCTGAAGCATACCAAGACCCAATGAAGCAAGTGCTTGCTATGCAGATGAAGGTTTGCATGTTCATTTCAGGTACATGAACAAAGAATTGGGCGACTGTACTGCTGTGTAATCAGTGTACCCCCTGTGCATCAAAATGTCAGAAGAAAGCTATTCAATATAAATTCAAGAGGAGAGGAAAGAAGAGAGTGGAAGGGAAGACGGGTAATCATTTGCATGTGAATATTAGAATGCAAAACAAAGGTCTGGAAACTGGCTGGAGATAATGAAAGACAGAAACATCTCAAGGTATTCTGGATGGTTATTAAACTACCCAGAAACAAATGTATGAGAGAATATACTTCCATAAACTGTCTACAATTTTCTGGCAAGAACTGTGATCTTCTGACTTCATCCTCAATCCAAAATGCTGATTTTATAGCTATTCAGACACCACACATCCCATATACAATTTTTTAAAGAAAAGGAGAACTGACACAAGTATCCAGACAAATATCATGTTTTACTGCCAGCAATAAAGATGTATATGCACCTCAGAAAACACGTAGAAAAATGCCTACAATCGAAGTCCTTGAAAAACTACTGTCTCATAATCCATTTTGTAAGAAGGCAACAGTAGTATAGTAAACTGAAGCATCCGTAAGACAAAATATCAGACTTAGAATAAATCAGCCTCTTTGTGCATTTGTGAATACATCCACAAACTTTCTTCTTCCTAAACAGGTCAGTGTATGATGCAATTGCAACAACAGTATCTATAGTGTTTAAGAGGAGGATACAACTTTAAGTGCTATCTGTTGTCTCCTAGATTTACGTCAGGATAAGAACATCTGGGATTGTATTCCAAATTATTAATACTACTTCATGAGCAGCCTAGAACATGCATAAACACTCTACTAGTTACGCTACAGAGGTAAACACCTTCCCCGATCCAGGAAAAAGTAGGCCATACCTTTCAAAGCACATTTGTAGATTTTTTCTGCACATAAACCTAGTCAGGAAGCTGAAAGAGTCCTGTATTGACGCAGTAATTTTAGTAAAGATATACACAAAATATAGTACAGCAGAATATTCTAAACCAGATGCAAAATCTGATTACATATCATTTTCCTAATTCTCAGTGCTTCATTTTTGTACCCAAACATTCATTAACCTGATCATATTCAGCATTACTTTTTAACATAATTTTTAAAATTAAATACATTCAACATATATAAGGTGGAGCTATTTTTAAACAAGACAACACCATAACTTGTACAAAATACACATAAAGATTGAAGTGAAGTCTGCATCAGAACATTATCGGCTTCCATGCATGTACTGATCCCCAGGGGAATGTCCCTCCCCATCCTTAAAGCCAGGACCATAATTACTGCAAGACTTCATCAGAGGGAACAAAACAAGGCAAAAAGTGTGTTCCGAAAGTTAAAAAAACAAACCAAATCAAAACAAACCTCCCCCCCCCCCCGAAAAAAACCCCCAAAGACCATTTAAATAGCTTTTCTAAATGCCAGATTTTTTTTACAGCTGACTACTGAGGCCTCTTTTTTATTCTTTCCGAGAAGGGTTGAAGCCTCCTTTTCCCAGCACAAAATAATAGTAGGAGAAGCTCTGCATTAAATCTATTGCTGAACTGTATTTAAATACTACTTTCCTGAACTTCAGACTCGTGTTACAACCAAAGGAGAAGGCAGAAGTGATGAATTTAGATCAAAAAAGAAGCAAACCCCTGGTATTATGGTGTGCAGGAGGTCTGGTGTACTCTAAGTGCTGGGGGTAGGGAGATACTAGGACCAAGCAGACTGCCTTGCGAACCAGCCTTGTGAACCACTTATCTGTTTTCACAAGCAGAAGTTCATAAGCAGGGTCTAAATCACTCACTCGAACTTAAGTTGGGACTTATTCTACCATAGAATCACAGAACAGAATGGTTTGGGTTGGAAGAACCTTAAGGCTCAAACAGCTCCAGGCAGGAACACCTTCTACCAGACCAGGTTCCTCCAAGCCCCATCCAACCTGGCCTTGAACACTGCCAGGGACGGGGCAGCCTCAGTTTATCTGGGCAACCTGTGCCAGGGCCTCACCACCCCCACAGGATAGAACTTCTGCCTAACTTCTGTGCTCAATGGCTCAATGTCCAGCTGGAGATCAGTAACGAGTGGCATCCCTCAGGGATCGGTGTTGGGACTGGTCTTGCTCAACATCTTAGTTGGTGACACGGACAGTGAGATTGTGCACCCTCAGCAAGTTTGCTGATGACACCAAGCTGGGTGGTTCGGTTGGTACACTGGAGGGAAGGAATGCCATCCAGAGGGACCCTGACATGCTTGTGAGGTGAGCTGATGCCAACCTGATGAAGTGCAAGGTTGGCATGTGCAAGGTCAGCCATGTGCAAGGTCGCAGCAACCCAAGGCACAGCTACAGGTTGAGAAAAAAGATTTAGAGCAGCCCTGCAGAGAAGGACTTGGGGTGCTGGTCGATGAGAAACTGAACATGAGCAGGCAGTGTGCACTCACAGCCCAGAAAGCCAACCGTATCCTGGGCTGCATCAAAAGGAGTGTGACCAGCAGGTCAAGGG